>JAJQOW010002450.1:0-17222 GCA_037975125.1 Latrodectus hesperus | reverse complement strand
TGTAGCGCCCTCTATCAGCAGCGTAACCCATGGCATCGTCAACGAGAAGCCAGTCCCTCTCCAACAACCGACGGTATGAGACATGCCCATATGACTCTCATGTTTATTTTCTTTTCTTCAAATTTAAATGTTTTAGTTGTTAGTTAGTATTATTTGTAGTATCTGTGTGTATCTGTGTTGTGCTCAAATTGTACCTAAAATTGTAATAAAATATTTTGAGCTATTTAAGGAAACTATTTCTTTGTTCCTATTAAACCAGCTACATGCTACTCGCTACAAAAAATGGCAGCCCAACGTGAGACCCGAGTTCGAGTTTCTTTTTGCTCTTGAAAATTCTACCCAGAATTAAATTTTGTTGTTGGAGGGGAACTCAAAATTTTACAGGTTACCTCCTGATGTGTATTGTTTTATGGATTCATTAGAAGTATAATCTCATCCGAGATCATTATTTTTCGATTTCGAAGTGTAATCTCATCCGAGATAATTGTGCTAGTTCGTTTGAGGAGTTCAGCGATCTGAAAATTCCAGATAAGTTGCTTTTATACTATACTAAGAATTAAAATTAAGTTATGTTTAAGCACAAAAAATGTTAATGTTTGAGCACGTATGAATATAAAACTGTATAAAAAGTTTCTTTATAAGTTGTGTTCTATAAAAGTGTTATTATTTTATGTTCTGGAATTTTGAACAATATTATTACTTGCGAGTATAATTATTTGTTTGATTTGGTAGATATGTTTCATATATTATTAAATGAATAATATTTTGTATTAGAGTATTGAATTAAAAGATATATTTATTTTATTATTATATTTGAAGTATTATAGTATGTGTACGTGAATTAATATCTCTGTTACTTCTGAATATTTTTATTTCTCATATATTATATTTCTTAATTCTGAATGGTTGAAAATATATTCTTTAAAGTGAGATAGTGTTTAAAATATAGTATCTAACAGAATTTAATTGTCTGATGACTGTGCATTTTTCATGCGATGATACTTTTGTTTTGATTTAAAACACGAAACAAGGCGCCGCAAACGACCGTTGTTATTGCTTTCATATACGCCTCACTGTCTAGTCTTTCAATATCTATGATTGCTATTTTTATTTATTTAATTTTTTTCGTCATCTACTTTCTGTTTAGAATCTTTGTGTTTTAATTTTTTAGTAAGTGGTTTCATTGAATAAAGAATGAAAATATATTGTTTTCCATGTATATATTTAAGGTTATATATTAAGATTACAAAATTATTATTAATATTTTGGTAAAAGATATCAGAATTGATATTCTAGAAAATTGAAGAACTTTTAAGTTATATAAAAAGTCAATAAAACATTTTGTTATTTTAATATAAAATATTCTTTGAATGCATATGATTAAGTTATCTCAATTAATATATTTTGAATTATTGAATGTGGTATTAAAGTATTGATAAAATATAATTTATAAACAAAGGTACATATTTAGTAATTATTGATAATTATAAAACGAAAGTAAAGAGTTATAAATGAAAGGAAAATAAAATTTATGGTAGAATTGTGAAATGCTTTGTTTTGGTTTTGTTTGATTTCAGTGAATATCATATGAATATTTCAGGTTTATTTACAATAATTTAAGAGTTCATTTTATTTGCAGTAAATATTTGGATAAATAATAATAGGTTATACTTTACTTATGTTTAAAGTTAAAATGTTTATATTTTCACATAATAGTATTTAAGACTGATGGTGTTTAAATTTCGTTTTAACTAAAATAAATAAACACATATTTTAAAAAAATCAGTATTTTAAATCAGTTGAAAATAACTTTAGAACTCTTAAAAATAAACTCATGCAAAAATGGCCTTCCTTGGGAAAGGGAAAAAAGAAGATTTGAGAAACCTCGCTATAGAAATGGGGCTAGGGGTAGCAGATGATCTAAAAGTAATTCAACTGAAAGATATTATAACCAAATCAAACGATTATGATGAAGAGTTAGTGAAAAATATGCTAACTAATATAATAGAGGAACGGCTTGAAAAAGAAAAACAAGCTGAATGCGAAAGAATTGCCAAAGAAAAAGAACTGTGCATTGAAAAAGAAAGAGCGTATGAATTGCAACGCTTAGCACTTCAAGTGGAAGCTCAGAAAGTACTTTCCTCCACTGCCACAGCTCCAGCCAGTGAAGCAGAAAAAACAAATTGGGATCTGAATCGTATTCTCCCAAAATTCAATCCTAATAAAGATGAAATAGGACTGTACCTGACAGTTTTTGAACGTCAATTAAAATTAGTGAATATACCTGAAAGGAATTGGATGCCGTACTTGATAGGCTCATTGCCAGCCGAAATAAATCAATTAATTGCTAGAGAAAATGAAGAAGATGTTAACGACTACTCAAAGGCGAAAGAGATGCTCTTGAAGCGTTTCCGCCTTACCTCAGATAGGTTTCGGCAGATGTTCTCGCAACATAGAAAAAGTGTAGAAGTAACATGGAAAGACTTCTATTTTGAAATTAAATCATATTTCGAGGGATGGGTAAAGGAGTTGAATATCATCACTTTTGAGAAATTGCAAGACTTAATTATAGCTGACCAGTTAAAGAAAAGAATACCTCCAGAGGTAAGAGAACATTTTGTTGATCAATGGTCAGAGCTGAATGATCCTTTAGAACTTGCAGAAAAGCTTGACAGTTATGAAAATGTAAGACTGGGAATGAAGAAAAATTCACCTATCTTTGCTAAGAAGCCAAATTTCAAAGACTATGTTAAATCTACTTCAGAAAGAAACTATAAGCCTCCTAACTCTAGGGAACATAACAAAATAAAATATTCCAACTATGAAAGTCCAAAATTTAGTAAAGACAAGCCAGAAAGAAAATTTTCGGTTCATTGCTACGGATGTGGTAATCCTGGTTTCATTCAGTCTAAGTGTCCAAAGTGCAACATATTAAAAGAAGAGGCTAAAACAGTTGTTAATGGTGTAAAATTGTATACCGCACAAGCTTCAGATTCATTGTCTAGCTCAATTTTTTTAACTGTTTGTGGTGAAAAAGCAGCTTTTTGTGCCGACACAGGTGCATCAAATTCCATTGCGGGAGAGAGATTTTTTTGTTTATTGAAAGAGAAAGGTTTTAAATTTCAAAAGAAGAATATTACAATGATACTTGCTGATGGAAAAGAAAGAAATGTCCCAGCCTTGACAACAGTCGTGAATCTTAATGTAGAAGGAAAGAAAGTTCGTATGAAATTTATTGCGTTACCAAATGCTAAAGGTAATAGAACATTGCTTGGCACTGACTTTCTCCAGGCTGCTGGTATTGTGCTTAACATCCAGAATGGCACTTGGCATTTTAGTGAATATCCACACAGACATTATCCATTTTATCAGGAAACATCTGAAACCGTAAGTGCTGCAAAAGTAATAATGTCGCAAAAATTAACTTCGCCTGATATGTCTGCTGAAATTTCAGGAACCTCTAATTCTGTGCAATTGAGAAATGATGAAGGAAAACACTTGACAAGAGAACAACGTCATAAATTAAATTCATTGCTGGATGAATTTGAAAATAACTTCAAACCAGGGGGAGAACCTACTCCTTTTATTGAACACAGAATACAGACTGGAAATAGCCTACCTGTTGCTGAACCTCCATATAGAATGACACCTGCAAAGAAAGAGTTGTTGAAGAAAGAGCTAGATTCCTTACTAACAGAAGGAATAATTGAGGAATGTGAATCTCCTTATGCAAGTCCTGTGATATTAGTGCCTAAACCGAACGGTACCATCAGATTGTGTGTTGATTACCGTAAGTTAAACTCAACGACTATTCCGGATAACTATCCACTACCTAGAATGGATGATTTATTGACTGAAGCCAAGTCGACGAAATACATGTCTACGATAGACTTAAGATCTGGTTATCATCAGGTCAAAGTTCATGAATTGGACCAAGAGAAGACTGCATTCATCTGTCCATTTGGAACTTTTAAATTTTTACGTATGCCTTTTGGGTTGCGCAACGCACCCGCAACTTTTCAACGTCTCATTGATAAATTTAGATCTGGTCTCAAAGATGTTTTTGCATTGTCATACCTTGACGATATCATTATCTTATCAGAAACTTTTGATGAACATTTATCAGATTTACGAAAAGTGTTTGAAAGACTTTCTATGTTTAAACTGAATGCTAACAGAAGCAAATGTCATTTTTCTTGTGACAGAGTGAAGTATTTAGGTCATTGGATAACTGAAAAAGGTGTGGAAGTGGATGCTGACAAAGTATCTTCTATTCAAAAAATTCCAACACCAAAATGTGCTAAAGAAGTTCAGTCCTTCCTACAGACTTGTTCCTGGTTTCGGAGATATGTTCCCCATTTTTCTGAAGTTGCTAGACCCCTTAGTGACTTAACAAAAAGAATAAACAATGGACATGGGGTGATACCGAACAGAAAGCATTTGATGAGTTAAAAAGACGGCTGATTTCACCACCTGTGTTGTCTCAGCCAGATGGATCTAAACCATTCCTCATAAAAACTGATGCTAGTAATTACGCTCTAGGAGCAGTCCTTATCCAAGGAGAAAGACCGGAAGAACATGTGATTGAGTATGCCAGTCGATTGCTCAGTTCAGCAGAAAGAAATTATTCAACTACTGAAAGAGAAGCACTAGCTGTGGTATGGGCACTTGAAAAGTTCCGTGGCTATGTGGAAAATCAAGAAATTATTATTGCATCTGATCACCAACCCTTGAAGTGGCTTATGAGTATTAAATCGCCATCCGGACGCTTAGCTCGATGGGCTCTTCAAATCCAGTCATATCATCCGAAAATTCTTTACACTCCAGGAAAATCTAATGTAATTGCAGATCTTCTGTCCAGACCAGTTGATAAAGAGGACAAATTTGTTTGTAACTTGAACACTATTTCCATAGATTTGCCATCCAGGAAATCTAAAGATATTCGTGAAGAACAATTGAAGGATGAGGATGTGAGAAAGATAATAGACTGCTTTGAAAGTGGTCGGAAAGATGAAAACTATGTAAATTGGACTAGTAGAGGGTATCTGATGAATCAGGGAATACTGTATCGATATTCGCCTGAAACAGAGTCAGAAGAAGCACAGTTAGTTGTCCCTTGTCACGAGCGAGAACGTGTCCTACAGCAATATCATGATACTCCCACTGCAGGACATTGTGGAGCTGAGAACACGTATCATAAGATTGCTTCTAGGTATTTCTTTCCTGGCATGAGAAAGTTTATCGCCGAATACGTGAAAGATTGTGCTGAATGTAATCGGTACAAATCTAACAACCAGAAACCTGCTGGATTACTCAGAACGCCTATTTACTCACAAAGATTTGAGACGCTGGCAATAGACTTGTTTGGCCCTCTCCCAGAGACCCCAACTGGAAAAAATGGATTTTTCTTGTTGAAGATACAAGTACACGATGGGTCGAACTTTTTGCCCTAAAAGATGCTACAGCTATCAATTGCTCTAAAATATTGATGGAAGAAGTCTTCTTACGCTATGGCCTACCTAGAAGGGTAATCAGTGACAATGGCGTACAGTTCGTCAGTGCTGTAATGCAACAAACTTGTAAAATCCTGGGTATTAAGCAAGATCTTATACCGTTATACCATCCTCAAGCAAACCCTGCTGAACGGAAAAATCGAGACCTAAAACCCAAATTAGCAATTCTAGTAGGTGATTCACATGATACTTGGGAGAACAAACTACCCATGATACGTTTTGCTTTAAACACGTCAAAATGTGATTCTACAGGTCATACGGCAGCTTACCTTCAGTTCGGAAGAGAGCTTCGAACCACAGATGATGTCAAGCATGATATAAGAGCTGTCATTGATAACGATAACTTCGTCGCAGAGATAATACCTTACTTGAAAGAATTTGCACGTCTTACACCATTAATTAGAGAACGTGTAGAACAAAAACAAGATGCAAGAAAGGAGTACTTCGACAAGAAGCATAGACCCGCTTATTATCAACCAGGTGATAAAGTTTGGATCACTTTACATCCCATAAGCAAGTCTAAGACCAAAACAACTAAGAAATTCATGCCCAAACGTGAAGGACCTTATATTATCCTAACAAATAGATCACCAAATACATATGATGTTGCAGACCCTGCTGCCCCTGATCAAGTACTCGGTACTTATCATACCAGTATGTTGATGCCTTATCAACAATCATCTAGAGATAACGGTCCCGTTTTCCCTTTGAAAAGTAGAGGAAGACCACGTCGACACCCTCAGCAGCTTCCTAATCTCAATCCTGTCTCCTTGCCGGGACGTCGGCGGAGCCAGAGGGGGAGTCTGTAGCGCCCTCTATCAGCAGCGTAACCCATGGCATCGTCAACGAGAAGCCAGTCCCTCTCCAACAACCGACGGTATGAGACATGCCCATATGACTCTCATGTTTATTTTCTTTTCTTCAAATTTAAATGTTTTAGTTGTTAGTTAGTATTATTTGTAGTATCTGTGTGTATCTGTGTTGTGCTCAAATTGTACCTAAAATTGTAATAAAATATTTTGAGCTATTTAAGGAAACTATTTCTTTGTTCCTATTAAACCAGCTACATGCTACTCGCTACACCAAGTTTTTTTTATATCAAATTCTTTATCAATTTACAAATGATTATAGAATCTTATTTGCCTCAAAAAATTTAAAGGTCGTTAGCATTGTAGGTACCGCATGTAGCATCACTAAATGAATGAAAATTTGAAGACACCTGTCACACACACATAAAATGTTTTAGTCATTTCCTTCACGAAAAAAGTGTTATAAAATCATAATATCTTGTAAGTGGTATAAACAAGTTTGAGTTGTTCATCATTCTGTAATCAATTTTTGCACATGAGAACTGAATGGACCAGAATGTACTATACTAGAAATATTCAAGAAACATGACAAAAATTCATATAAAAATGCATTTATCAGTCAATGATCATTTTTTGAATCAGAAAATTAAATTAATCAGGATTTGCTGTTTAAAAGGATATCAAATCTCGACAAATTTTCAAGTTTGAAATGGGAATCAAATATAAGATATATTGAACACAATGCTAGAGTTTATTCATGCATTTGCCAGGTGTGCTCAAAGAATAAGTCGAACGCCCCAGTATTGAACTTAAGGTTAGAAAGTTAACCATTCGGTTGTATCAGTCCAATTTACATCAGAAAGAATGCAAGTTTGAATTATAAAAATGCTTTTTACTCCTTATTTGATTTTCTATTTACAAAATTCCCTGTTTCATAAATTCGCCGAGCACCGGACTTCAAGTACCACAGTTTGGAGCCGTTGGGCTGCATCAAGGACACTGTGCATTAGGTAATGTATATTATTCGGTTTAAGCGGAAGATAAACACATCATTTAATCCATACAATGTCTTCTGATATGCGAAATACGACGCAGAAACTCAATTTCACATGCTTTCATGAAATAACTAAGGCCAAATTAAAACATATTTTAAATATCTTTTAAAAACAATTAGAAATGCTAAATACCAAACCTCATTATTATTTACTTTTATTTCGTTTAACGACAGTGCTGTTAGGTATTATTTTCTTAAGTGAAATAAAACTGTCATGTTTTAAAAATATTGCATGCAGCAGCATTCATCTCAAATGTGGCTTTTATGTCTTTTCTTTTGAGAATATATAAATTCATGGTCTTTAGTGAATTGTATTCAAGTTAAATACAATTTGAAGTATTAACTTTTTTTAATTCAAAGCCGTAGTTTATATACAAAACAAGGTATTTAATTTGTTACAGTTTAAATGTTTAATCAGTAGTAAAAATGGAAAATATGGCATAAATGTATGAATTCTAATTTCTTCTTAAGAGGAATATTAGGCAATGCATCAATACATAACTGTTCCTTTCTTACCATCTTCAGTGATTTCTTGAGCCACAATGACAACACTATGGTCACTGGCTTTTAAGGTCACCACTCTTCTAGAATCTGGTGACACATGTGGTCTTCCAAACAGAGTTGTACTATGTACCAGTACGGTATCTGTCAGATAATCGAGTACAATCTGTCCCGTGGGCCTCCCTGTCACCGGTTCAAGGCACTCCAGAATAACCAGTCCACCTACAAACATTGAAATTTTTAATTGAAATTGTATATGTGATTACATTCACTAATAATGATTTTTACATATAATACAAAGTTGAGAATCATCTATTGCGCTACTGATAAGAATCAATTAGATAACAAATAATTTTTGATTCTATAATTTGCTGAAATGAAATTCTCACTTTTTTCTTAAACTAGTATTTTGTTTTTTCAATAATCTAATTTTGTATAATTCCATACTGATAAGACTTGCAATATTTTTATAGTAATGTCTAATGGAACAACATCGAAATGGTGTTGAATAAAGCCCTTAGTTAACATAGTATAAAATTTAAAATTCATGTTTTTGTTTGCTTTTGATTTTACAATATATATATTTATATATACTAAAAAGAGTTTTTTGCTTATAAGAATAATTTGTATATTTTATGTATTTTTAAGTATAAATATGATTTTTAATATATATGAATATATGATAAATTTTACTATTGTAAAAGTATATGATTTTTTTATAACTTTAAATGACATCCTTTTTGTTAGAAAAGGCTTGCCGACCAACTTGTCAAGTGGTCAGCGTGCCTGACTACGAATAAGGAGGTCCCGGGTTCGAATCCCGGTTCGGGCATAGATGTACTTTCTCTATCTGTCTATTCTGTCTTTGTCCTTTTCTTGTATGAATGAGGTGTGAATGGTTGCCTACCCTATAAACGGGTCCCTATGGCATGTGTGTGGAGCAAAGTCGTACTTTCACCTTCATGGTGCTCTGATTAAATAGAAAGACGCTCCCAATTGACTTAAATTCGCATAGCATAGCGAGATTCTTGTCTTGTCCAAGTTTCATTAGTTAACAACAAGGCTTTTTTACAGGATATTAAATATCGGTTGTGTGTTATTTAGTGATGTTAAGAAGCAATATATATATATATATATATATATATATATATATATATATATCCTATTATTCGAATCGTTTTTAGCATTTCCGAAAAATAAATTATAAGAAAAATGAGAAAAATCACACAACACACTAACACACATCATACACTTTTAAGTGAATCTTCAAAGAAATTCCAAACTACTTTAATTCGATATATTAACTCAAAATACGCTATAAATTATCGTAAAGTTATTTAATCTAATTATCTTTTTCAATGGTATTCTTGAAATTAGATTATCAAACATCATAAGAAACAGCAAGGAACTTTATCAAGATAATTCAGCCTTATTTAACAAATTAAATGGAATTAAGACCTGAAGTTTGAGACGTCATGAAATATAATGTGAAGATTATATAATAATTCTGGATTCCGAAGTCGATACCCACCGAAAGAAGCAAAATCAGCCGTTTTGGGGGCGCAGTTGTAGGGCGTCAGGTCAACAGTTTTCAAATACTTCATACCCTGAAGGTCCAGTTTGTACATGCCTCTTTGGTTCGTGTGCACAACGTATCCGTACTTCCAGCCGTGGCCGAGGTCCTGGCTCGAAGGGACGAACAGTCCACTCACCTAAGAGGGAAAACATATTCAATCCACACTTAAAAGCAAGAACTCTGCAAGAACTTCTAATTCACTCTTAAAAGCAAGAACAGTTGATTGAAATAAATTCGCAAAGGAATTCAACTTATTTGGGAAATAATTTTCAAAATAAAGCATATTTTTGCCCATTATTTGGAAAAATAAAGCCTTAAAATGCTTAATTTTGAAAATAATTTTTTTTCCATTAAAAATTATATAAGCTTGAAAGTTATAATGATTTAATTTATTTGAAAATTAAAGCTTTAGAGACTATTACTTCTTTTTATTTTATTTTATACAATTGAATTTTAAATATTTTTGCAAACATTTCAAACATGCAGTTGTTTAATTAACAATATATTTAAATTTTTCTACAAATATATATTGTTAATTACTTATTTGCATGTTTGTTTTCTCAAGACGGGGACAGTTAAGTAAAACTATAAGTGAAAATGGTAAATTTTCTAAAGGATTGTGTTTAATGACTGGGAGAATAGTTATTACCTCTCCAAACGTTTTGAATAGGAAAATGTTTTTCGAATCTGGAAAATTAGTTTCAAATCTAATTATTATTTATCGCATCCAGTCAGCATTTACAATACGGTAATCACACATGCCAATTTCGAAAACTCGCTTGTATGCGTATTACGCCACTTTAGATTTCCGTTGATGCTTGCAATTATATTCTCTTTTAAAAGGCTTATACCTAAAATGATATTTTTTTAGTTTAATTAAAAGAAAACTGCATGTTTTTTAGGCTTGAAAATCGGTAAACATACAGAATGATTTTTGCTTAACATCTTAAACTTTAAGCTGAAATCAAGTGTATTTTCAATTTTGGGAGTCATTCACAATATGTTAAGTCATTAAATTATCCTCTCTATAAAAGATTTAAAGTCACTAGCTCTCTATAAAGTCATCAGATCTCTATAAAATCATTAAATCAACCTCTCTATAAAGTCACTAAATCATCTCTCTATTTAAAGACATACGGTCTTACAAAATTTTATTTCAATGAATTTTATTTAATGAAAAATTCCTAAACTTTACTAAAAATTATATTTTAACAAATGGAAGCTAAAAATGAGGTTCAAGCATTAGCAGCAGTCGCACATTTTGTTATTCCAACTGTACCGTTTTAAGATTTATTTTTCTTAAGTTTTTGATAAAATATATCTAACACCAAAAATATTAGCGATTGTTAGTACATCAGGCTTTCAAGTAAAAACATACTAAGAATAAAGATAACAACATAGGATTGAGTGCATGCTTAGTAAATAGGACTTTGTGAGTTTATAAGAGATGTTACAGTAAATGTTACAGCAGAAAACATCCTGTTTAGAGGATTTCACATAAACTGTGAAAAATAGTGTAATTTATTTCTTCCGATTTCAAAGGGGTTGGCATATAAAAAAGCATTTTTAAATAAATCCATAGTTAAAATACTTTATTTTATGCAAGTCAGAAACATTTTGTAGAGTTAATCTCTGAAACTTAATTATAAATAACCATTTTCGGTTAGTAAACATTTAGCGAATCGTATTCTTAATGGAAATTACAGAAAGAAGCAAATATTGTTCATGAAATACTGGCTCAATAAGATTAAGCAAAAAATGTAAAGTAATTGTCACTGCACTTTTATTTTCAATTTAAAAGTTGAAGAATACCTTATGTAGAGGAGAACTTTATTTTCCCCAGTGAATAAATATGCTGTTTATATGTTCCTCCTTAACATATAACTCAATTATATAAGAGAAAATATTTAGTTCCATCAGCTTAAGGAAAACAGCTTGAAACTGACTGAAAAAATATAATTATTTTTTTAACTTTATAAAAGCTATCTAGAGAAGATATATTAAATCATTTGCCACGCAATTAAAATTGCTTTAATTATTTATCTCAGTCGAAATTTAAAACATTTCAATCCTAAATTAACAGAAATTGTGTTCATTTCTTTAAAAGCAGATATTGTTAGGGAATTTGTTTCCTGTTTTCATCTTGTACTGAAATTAAAAGGACATTTCAACCATGTTCTTTCCAAATCACGTAACAGTCCATACCAAATCAAAATGTCCATCTACAGGTTCCGGATGGACAGTGTGGTGCTTCTTCTTCTGGCTGGCATCCCGGATGATCTGGATGGTCTTGGTCCCCTTGTCCTGGACACTTCTCCAGCAGAGCACCCACACCTGATCGAGGTTTGGGACATAGTGGAGTTCGACCGGATACTTGTCTGTTACCACGACCTGCAATAACAGTCCATTCAAAGAAATCGTGAGAAACACATTTTCAGTTGAAAACTGCAAGCGAAACACAATTCACAAAGAAATAATAATATATAGTATATATATATATATATATATATATATATATATATATATATATATATATATATATATATATATATATATATATATATATATATATATATATATATATAACTTTTCTCTTTAATGATTTGGGAAAGGTAAGGTAAATTGTTAATAATAATTTAAAAATTTAATTAATAATTATATTAATATTTTAGTTAGAAATATTTAATGAAAATTTCAGTGTTTTAAAACAATTTCGAGAAATGATATGGATACGCTCATTATATCTGAGATGTTTTTAATTAAACTATATAAATATACTTTATATACTAGAAAATAAACAAAGCTACTGTAATTTTGGCAAGTTTTTTCTTTAACATTATAGTTTTTAATATATGAGAAAATCAGGAATTTTTAACTAAATTTTTGTGTTGTTCTAATTTTAACAGTAATATTTCATGTTAATTACTATACAGTTAAATATTTTTTTAAGTAATAGCTATTATTTTTCTGTTATATTAAATTACTGCTTAGTAAATAGTTAATGTTTTAAAATAATTTTGAACAAATAGAAGAATTTGGACCTTGTATTCTAAATAAATAATGTAAATAATTATTTTTGTGTTTATGATTATCATTATATATTTTTAATAATGACAACAAATGATAAGAATACAATAGTACAAATGTATTGATGATTCAGCAAATTTTATTTCAAACCACAGGCTAAAATTAATACACATTTTCCTAGTGCTTAGTTTCATATTAAAATATAGAAATAAAAAAACAGAAAATAAATTTACTAACAGCTTTTCCTACGCATAGTTAATAAATTACTTTCGTTCTGTATGAAAAGTCCGTGGCCCTGGGTGTTTTCTTCGTTATCTTCTGTGGTTGTATATCTGTCATTGTGCTATTTGTCCTATTATCGACGAAGACTTACAAGCGGATCTCAAGAATCAAGCATACAAGTCTGAATATATGTAATGTAATAAATAAATAAATAAAAAATGTATGAAAAGTAATTTTTATCCACATTTAATCAATCATTTCGATTGACTTAAGCTAACTTAAGTGACGGTCTAGTTATTGTACAACAGTTTAAATAATATAATGTATGGAATCCTATCTCAGCTATTAAATTTTGAGTTTCTTGACAGTAAATTAGGAATAGACTCACTAAACAAATAATTAAGGAAATAAATTAAAATTTCATTAGAATACTATACCGATTCTATTTCAGGAAATCACAACTTTAAAATTAAGAAAAATTCAGATATAATTTCAGAACATTAGTGATTTTTTTTCATGCATATAACAGGTATAAGGTGTTACTAAGCAAATGAGAAACTAAACCTGCCTTAGTTATCTTTACCATGAATTATAAATTTACTGAAGTTATGTAAATTGTGTGGAACAAAATTAGATACAATCAAAGTGTATTGACCGAAAGTGTTTCTTTCATTTTGTTAGAAAATTTTACGAGAATTATGTTTGAAAACATATATTATTGCCTTCATAATGTGTGAAAAACGTTGGGTGAAATTTGTGATATTAACTTTCATCATTAATTAAGTTTCATGATCAATGATTAGTATCATTATTTAGAAACCGACTGTTAACTCATTTTAATTAGACAACAAATCCTCACCAAACATTTATAGAAAAGTTTATGGGGTGTTATCAGCGTTGTTGTTGTTGCACCAGCCTACTTCCCTGTACCTAGCCCTGAGTTGGGCAGAGACAGAAGCGGCCGCGTGGAGTCTTCGTTTTTTTGAAGCAGGGACCAAGCAGAAGATCCCCAATGTTTGGCCTGTCACAACCAGAGGTATCATTTTACTTGGAGGACATTGCACAATGTTAACGTGATTCCAGCCACCATTAGTGAACAAGGTCTTCGGTTAAGCTGGGATTCGAACTCACTACCTTCCGGTAATGAGAACGACGCCCTAACCAATTAAGCCACCACGTCCTTTTTCACATTTTTTGCAATGCATTAATACTTTACATGCTTTTTGCTTATGTAAATAATTTATGTAACTTTCAAAACAATGAATTTGCTTAACAAAACTTATACACACGTTTAAAAATTCAATGAAATATTCTTCTAAATTTTAAACGCAAATTTATGCATCTATGCAACCAAGATGGAAATACTACAAATTAAAAATATTTAAAATTTAAGAAATAATTAGACTAATATTTTAGATAAAAAATATGTATATTATATATGAAATGAATATTATTAAATGTGTATTATATCACACATAAAATATATGTATATTTAAAACAATTTACAAATCATATATGAATTTCTCAATGTACATAATAAATGATGAAATATTAATATTTATAAAATATTACTACAATAAAAATAGAAATAAACCCATGACAATACAACGTTTATAAATAAAAATTCAAACGTATCAAAAGATAATTTAATATGAAAATGTATGAGATTTGTTCCCATTACTCAACACATAACAAAATGATAAATGGTATTTTTTATCTCCTCACAACTGTCTAAGGAGATCCTACGAGTTAGGTAATGGAAGTCGTATTTCAGTCTCATATTCCTGCGAAATAAAAAAAAATTATTTTTCAAAGTAGAGTAAAAACAATAAATTAACTTCACCAATCATATATAAAGAAATTATATTGTCATCCAGTTATTGATAACAATAGTGGAAATGTTTTTATGTCATTTCAATGAAAATCTTGTTTGCCTTCCTTGATTTAACACAAATTTAATTTTCCTTGTCCCCCGATCTGCAGGAAACTATTGTTTTCTAAACTTATAAAAGTAATGATGGTCCAAAATTATCGATAAGAAAGAGGAATATTTCCCAAGTCTTAAGTAGAGTTGATTTTAGCAAAAAGAATACATCAGCAATCACATCAGTGGCACGTCAGTTTTCAAAATGAGTATGGAGATCATTTAGATCGTTAATCAATTCTCAGTCTAAAAGAGGATTGACAACCATCAATTATTTGGATTCAAGAAGAATGATGTAAAATATACAATCTGTTGCAGTTTTAAAACACAGTCTTCATAATAAAGAGAAGTAAAACCTCTTTTCATAAAAATATCTTTAATGACTGCAAAGTTACAAAAATATACTTTATGAGTTAAAGAATCATTATATCATCTTCTATGTATGATTTGAGATTAAATTTTGTACATAGGAATTGTAAGATGTAATTGTAAATCTGTTTCCATGAAAGGTTTTCTCATATTCATAAAATAATAATCAAGCCAAGGAAAAAACACTGTCCCAATTGCAACCGCTTTAAATGCTTCAGAATGGAAGCCATATAACATTGTCCTACGCAGGGCACAAAAGCAGAGATATTTAAAGAATTTAAGAATCTATATGATGTATAAAAATCTATCCTTGTTTAGATTTTTAAAATTACCTAAATATCGACTTAAAAATAATTTTACCATTAAATATCTATGCGTGTATATGTGATAACTTTCTGTTCAAAAGCTATCGATCTGAGGATGAGTGATTGAGAGAGGTACTTACATCGACGACTACCATCTGGACCTTGGATATGATGAGTATTCTGTCTTTGTTGGGCTGGGACGCATACACATATCTGTCGGCAACGTTGATGGCCGCACCCCAAGAGCAGTTGAGGCCGCGGTCCCCACACACATACTCCTGAGTGCCGGGGATGACGTCTGTACTCTGGATTTGGTGGTAGAGTCGGCAGTTGTCAGGCTCATACACGGACACCCCCAGTCGTGGAAGGCGAAGAACCTGTGTTCCAAGTGAGGCATGCCTGGAAAATAGATTATTGCAATTCATTTCATGGGAAAGAAATAAAAGGAGATAGACGCATTTGGTGCTATTCTTTTTCTTAATAAAATGAAATCACAGAACTACTGTGTATGGTTTAAGTTGTACAGCATGTATATTTTCGTTTAATAATATATATATATATATATATATATATATATATATATATATATATATATATATATATATATATATATATATACATAATAGTTAGTAATATATATAATAATATTAATATATATAATAATAGGTTGGGGAAAAAGAAATCCATTATTTTTGCGTAAAATTCAAGACTTTATTTAATATGTTTCGGATTTTTCGATTTTAGTTAAATATGCATCATTTTGCTGTAAAATTGTTGACATTTTAAAGATAGCTTCATAACCTCTTTCTCATAGTCCTGATTGGATTAAAAATTCTAGTAGTTGATTTTCACAATCTTCTCTTGATTCCAGTTTCTGATCACCCAGGATATTTTGCAATGCGAGAAAAAGGTAATAATTGCTTGGAGCCAGGTCTTACCTATATGATGCATGAATTAAAACTTCCCAACCAAGCTCTTAGAGTTTCTGATGAGTCACTACAGAATTGTGTGGCCTGGAGTTGTCTTAATGGAAGACAGCACTTCTTCTGTTGGCCAATTGTTGCCGTTACTGGTCAATCGATAGCTTCAAACAGTCCAGTTGTTGATAGTAGTGATCTTAATTTAGTATTGCCATACTTATTATAAATTATTCCTTTCCAGTCCCACCAAATACACAGTAGAATCTTTTTGGCCGTTAGTCTTGGTTTGGTCACCGTTTGAGCTGCTTCACCGCGATTTCACCACGCACAATATATACGTCGTATGTGACCCATTTCTTACCCCCAATCACCATACGTTAAGAAAATAGGTAAATTTCATTCAGTTTGTCTAAGGCTTCGCAGGTGTAAATTCGATCCATCATGTTTTTGGTGTTAATTGGTGAGGCACCCAAACATCAAGCTTCTTTTTTAATCTAACTTTGCGCAAATAGTTCAAAGCTGTTTTATGATTGATTTTAGTTCCTGTGCGATACTACGACTACTAACATGCCTGTCAACTTCAATTATTTCTGTAATTTTATCGACATTTTCGACAACTGCCCTGCCACTGTGAGCTGCATCTTTAACATCAAAAATGCCTGAACGGAATGGATGAAACCAAAATTGCACGTAATTATCTGTTACAGTATAGTCACCATAAACATCATTCACAATTCCAGACACCTGGCGTGCATTTTCGTCTTCATCAAAGAAAAACTGTAAAATATACCGAATTGTTCTCTTTGTTGACTTCCATTTTTAACACCCTGTAAGTCAGAACTGAATGAACCAAACAAAAAAGAGCAACAGAATTTTTTTTAGTGTGAAATGTAACCTTGACAATGAGAATAAATTTTAAATGGTTTGATTGATACTTTATGAAATATCAATCTCTACAGCAATCTACCAAAAAAGTAATGGATTTCTTTTTCCCCAACCAAT
>JAJQOW010002449.1:0-17229 GCA_037975125.1 Latrodectus hesperus | reverse complement strand
GCACCGTTTTGTTGTATGATTTGTTGCCATTTTAAAGGTAACTTCATAATGCCTCTCTCATAGAAGTCCTGGTCTCTATTTGCAAAAAACTCTAGTAGTCGATTTTTACAATCCTCCCTAGATGCCAATTTTTTATCATTAAAGAAATTTTGCAATGCAAGAAAAAGATGATAATCGCTTGGTGACAAGTCCGGATTGTATGGCGGATGCATTAAAACTTCCCAACCAAGCTCCCAAAGTTTCTGGCGAGTCACTGTAGATGTGTGTGGCCTAGCGTTGTCCTGATGGAATACGAAACCTCTCCTGTTGGCCAATTCTGGCCGTTTCTGGTCAATCGCTATCTTCAAACGGTCCAGTTGTTGACAGTAGAGATCAGAATTTAGCGTTTGGCCATATGGAAGCAACTCATAATAAATAATCCCCTTCCAGTCCCACCAAATGCATAGCAGAACCTTCCTGGCCGTTAGTCCTGGTTTGGCCACCGTTTGAGGTGCTTCGCCGCTCTTTGAGCACGATCGTTTTCACACAGGGTTATCGTATGTGATCCATTTCTCATCTCCAGTCACCATACGTTTAAGAAATGGGTCTATCTCATTCCGTTTGGCCAAGGCTTCGCAGATGGAAATTCGATCCATCATGTTTTTTTCTGTTAATTGGTGTGGCACCCAAACATCGAGCTTCTTTTTGAATCCAGCTTTGTGTAAATGGTTTAAAACAGTTTTATGGTCGATTTTTAGCTCCTGGGCGATGTTACGACTGCTAACATGCCGGTCAACTTCGATCATTTCTCCGATTTTATCGACATTTTCGACGACCGGCCTACCTGTGCGAGGTGCTTCTTTAACATCAAAAATTCCTGAACGGAATCTACGAAACCAAAATTGCACATAATTGGCTGTTACAATATCGGAACCATAAACACCATTCACAATTTTAGCCGCCTGGCTTGCATTTTCGCCTTTGTCAAAGAAAAACTGTAAAATGTACCGAATTTTCTCTTTGTTCACTTCCATTTTTAACACCCTGTAACTCACAACTGAATGCACCAAACAAAAAACAGCAAAAGAATTTTTTTTACTGCGAAATGTCACCTTTCCAACGAGCATAAATCTGAAATTGTTTGATCGATACTTTACGAGAAATCTATCAGTACAGCCATCTGCCGAAAAAGTAATGGATTTCTTTTTCCCCAACCTAATATATATATATATATATATATATATATATATATATATATATATATATTATTTTTATGTTTCATGCGTCACGATACCTGTATTCAATATCTGCATGTAAAATTATTCATATCCATTTATGTTTTTAATCATTCACTGGCCGAATAAATAATAAAAAACAGCTTAATCAGAAAATTACACGACTTAATTTTCTGATCAAGTTGTTTTTTAATATTTATTCGGCCAGTGAATCATTATGAGAAATTTAAAGAACTATTTAAATCAGAAAATAGTGTTTGTTAGGATATTTATAGGAGATACACACATATAAAAATCTAATATATAAAATAGAAAATAATTTTTAATTGATTTTACTGATCCATATTGCTGATTATTGTTCAGTTAAGTGTGCTCAGGAATTTCTTTTAAATTATGTAGGCATAACAGCTACTAAGTAAAAAATAAATATTATGAAATGATTTGTAAATACCTGAAATTCTTAATTTCTATATATCATCTGTTTTCTAATAAATAACAAAAAACTCATATGAAATCACTATCTTTCTCCCTGTATAACAATTTTGACACATAATAATATTTATCATTCATTTAATTATACGTATCGACTATAGAAAAAATTTCCACAAATCTACTTCTGAAAATATGATTGTTTCATGGTTTTTGTAAGTATTGATGCTATATTCTTCTTCTTACTGGAGCTACTGATTTGTAATTCAGTGGATAATTCCAAATAACTCATTATTATTATTACTACAAATAAATGGACAGATATCTTATATAATAATGCGTTAGAACTGATATAATGCATAAAGATCCAAGACTGTTGTATGTATATGACATTAATATATTGACCAGGAAAATACAAACTACTGATATCAGTATTTAGGGGAAAATATATAAAGAAATTTGACTTGAAAATCAATACGATGAAACTACGATTTATTAAACTGGAATCACCACGTCCTGGTAATACTAAGCCAAAGGTTCAGACTCTGCGGGCTATTGAAAAATAATAATTCAACAGTTTAAAAACGGGACCTGGGCCTCTGCCTGCGACATGCAAGTTTATCCGAAAGTTCTTTGAGAGTTTAATGGATTGCTTTCTATGCTACACATGAATGCGGCTCTCTTACAATAGCCTTAAGTAATGTGGTGACTCAGACTGTGTCTAATTGTGTCGACAGTTAAACATAACATGGTATCTGCGGCAAAACTTGAGATAAATACGTATATAAATAGCTGTGAAGGGAAACCCCGGACTGTATTTTAATGTTAACCCTTTGATGGTTATGAACGAGCTGAGCTCGCAATCGAATCGTGCTTCATAATGCGCGCAAACGTGTTCCGCTCAGCAGCGTGTTTTCGACCGAAAAGGTTAGAACGAGCTCTGCTCGCGTAGTTCAATTTTCCCCCAATGCGCGCTGACGAGCTGAGCTCGTTCGCCAATATTATTGTGCATTGATAATGTTACAAGCGAATCCTACTAGCAAATTTAGTTAGTTTTACTGTCTACAGATGGCAGTATGGGTTCCATGAATTTCTTTTCATAATGATTAAAGTTGTTTATATTTTACCTTGTTGTTTTTATAGCCATTTTGGCGTGGTATTTTGAGTGTTTGTGAAGAAAAATGGCTCAAAAGCGAAAGTTAAATGATATTGATTATGACGATGATTATGATTGTGATACAGAAAGCTTATCTAGTTTTGAATCTGATGACGACTTTGTTCATAATATATCAACATTAGTGTTTTACATTAGTTGTATTTATTTAGACTTTTCAATTTAATATTTGTATAAACTTGTATTTATATTTAACGATTATTATTTATAAAATTGGTTATTATCATTTATAATTTACTATTTACAAATTATCATTTATTAATTATTTTAAAGTACTTAAAAACTGGTATTTATGTATTAAAAGTACTTTAAGAATTTTATAAAACGCGCGAGGTAAGCTATCCACCCCATCGCCACAGAAGGGTGACATTTTCGGAAGAACGGCGGAGGAAAACAGCTGCGAATTTCGACTGCTGTTTAGTCGCAGTACAGCGTGAAAGTAAGCGAAAACTGCTACTTTCCCTAACCGCTAAGGGGTTAACTGCTTTGGAATACTCACTCCTCACCAACACTTCATACTTTTGAACCACGGTCAAGTGACCCTCCTCTCCACATGTACGCCACAACAGTTGAAGAATTCTAGACGCCACGGATTAACGTGGACATGTGCCCAATCCATGGAGTTTCAGCAACCCATGAGGGAGAAGTGATTAATTTCCCAATCACGGCCAGAGGTAAATGATGAGTTACTTTGTTGCTCTTAACGGGAAACACGTGAAGATGTGAGATATATACAAAATGATAACAATGACTTAAATTCCGAAGGAAAATAAATACACATCATGCCTTTCTTTGCTTATAAGGACATATAAATTGTATTCTTTTGCAATGATAATCTTAAGCAAAATATAAGGTAACTATAAAGTTGTCCTTAATAAAGTTCTAGTTCAAAATATAAGATAATGATATTCATGGTGTCCTTCATTGACTTGAGCTTAATAAGACAATGTGTTACATTATTTCCGTTTATAGTAGTATTTCGAATCATTTTACATATTCGGTGACTTGATGAAGCTGCTGATAAACATACTTTGATATCGTAAACCAAACAATACTAAGAAAGCTCCGTAAATGCTACAAAAATATGGGTAATTGGCCTTTTTACCTTCGTTTACAGTGGTTTCGATTACAGTTTGTGGCCTTCGATTACAGTGCTTGACTTTCCTACTATCAACTAATCACATAATTCCTTATCAAGTAGGCTTATCATCACTTTCTTCAATGGCAAAGATAAAATGGAAAGAGTCTTATTGACCACCTTTCCTTTTTATAATTATTAATTTGGTGCAGTTGTTGGTTACACGAATTAAAATCCATTACATTAATGGTTGATTGATAATCAAAGTGAAATCAATCTCATTTTGTTTGAACTTCTAATATATTATGAATGTTTTTTATCCTCAAAAGAAAGATTTCCGCTCATGAAATCGAAAGAAAAGCTTTTATTTACAAAATTATGAATCACTCGTTACATTACTAACATTTAAAGTTTATTTTTACAAAATTTAACTGACTGTGCATCGACAGAGTTTCAAATTTGGATCTGAAAATAATGTGATATGCTTAGATCTTTTTTTCTACTGAATATATATATATATATATATATATATATATATATATATATATATATATATATATATATATATATACAACTAGAGTAAATGGATACTTAACTTAATGAAAGGGAAAGAAATTTTTGTAATTTTCTTGAATTGTTGATCAAATAGGAATATGAGACGGTAGAGAATGTTTGCCTGACTTTGAATGTAAATCTCATAATAATTATTGGGAGTGAATGTAACAAGAAATTCCTAAATTATTTATAACTTGTATTTCAGTATTTCATCTCATCTCATCCAGTATTTATTTATTTATTTATTTATTTAAGGGGCTATTCACTAGAAACTGATCACTTAAAATATTTTTTGAACAAATACAATATGTTATATTCTACATAAAATTTGAACTTACTTAGTGTTAAACTGATAACGATATTGTTAAAGATCATAATTTATGTCTTATTTATATGTAATTATTGTGTACCAACTTGTTGCATTGTATATATTTGTTTATATAAAACATAATGGATAGATAGATTCCAAATGAATGAAAAAAGTACTTTGTAATAGTTTAGTTATAGAGAAATATAAAATATTATAAATATTTTATATTTCCCTACAACTATTGCATAGGATTGAGAACTTTATATATTTGATATCAAATGCTTCAAATTATTTATTGGATTGGAAAACTTGTAACAAATAAAAGAGAAAGTTGGAGGTAAAATACGACATATATAAAAATATGCACTTCTATTCATAAGGATCTTGCCCTTAATATGTAACTGTTGGTATCAAGTATATCAATTTTTATCAGTTTAGTTTGTTTGTCGGTCAATGGACATTTTTTGCACACAAGGGCTAACTAGACCGGGACCTATGATTTAAAGTGGATTCCGAACCGCTAAAAGTATCGATGCGCAAGGTGGGATTCGAACTCACGAACTGTTGATCCGAAGGCAAGAGTGCTAAGCATTCGGCAGCCTGCTGGAATCAATTTTACTCAAGACGATTATTTTTGATGGTTCAGCAGAACAGGAGAATGTTAATGTAACACTCAAATATGAATTTTCTTACTAACGCAATTAAATTGACTGTTGACTGAGAACGATGGAGAGGATGTAAAATTACTTGATTGACATAAGAGAAGGGAAAATGCTATTGAAATGTGAATACTATCCTGTGGAATCACACATTTTACACTGGACAATTTTTTTAATACATAATAGATAAGGGAAATAAAAGGTTTACTACATTTTTTAATAATATTATATACATCTAGCTTTTTATAAAAATAAACTGAAGGAGTGAAAACTTTTCTTAAGATTAAAATTGGTGAGGATAAAAAATATTTTATTTGTTCTCTATAACTTAAAATGAAAGTATATTTATCATATTAATTTCGAAATATGGTTTTCAAAAATCACATTTCTTTTGTACAGATGATAATATGGATTGTCCATTCTGTTCGTAGAAGGTATTTTTAAGTTAATAATGTGAAAATACTTTCCTTTCACAATATTTTATACTCTTTATTCTGAGAAAAACGAATTCCTAAAAGAAACATAAATATTCTAATTTTTATCGAAATTTATTTTTGAACTAGAAACTTAAAAACTTTAAAAAATTCTGGATTATTTCTACCCAAATTATATGATCAGTATCTACAATATTTTACGCACAATTTTCATACTCTTTATATGGAATTTAACCAATTTATATATTGATTTACGTGTTTATATATAGAATATAGAACACCTTTAACGACATTTCCATATTTTTTATTTAAAGTTAAAATCAAATAAATGTATAAATTTATAATAAAAACAGATTAAATAACTTAAAAATGCATCTTGAAACGCAATGAAATCTACCATCAGAATTCATTGATATTATTTTAAACAGGATAATAAAATGAATAAGCTTATAAATTCACATATATAATTCACACCAAACAGAAAGTTCTCATCGTGAAGGAAACTGGAATTCCAAATCTTAAGTAAAAGACATGAATTTTTGACATAAATATGAAAAATTCATTTTAAATTGAATTTATAAAAATAATTCTAAAGCCTTATCAACACAGCTTCATTACTAAAGTGATAGTTTTATAATAAATTTCTACAGATGTGTTTGCTTATTTATTGACATTTTGTATAAAAAATTTTGGGAACAAACCTATAATCCTTGTAATTAATTATTATTTTCATTAAAAATATAATAAGAAACATATTCCCGAATAATTTCATATTAAGTATATTTGAACTTTATATATATATATATATTTCTTAAATTTTGCATTTTTCGTCTTTTGGCTTTTAATTTTTTTTTCCTGAGATCAAAAGACTGCTTCCACCAGTTTGGCATTAAATTATTGGGTGGTTCGTTTTCTTATAGGAAATTTGACAACACTCAATCAGTTATCTTTCTATGATTGCGGCTGCATTGTCAAGTTGATTCGTTGTTTGTCTATCCTCTAACAGTTTAAGTATATTGCTTACGTGTGGACATAGATTTTTGATGAACTTATGATGATATCCATATTTAGTCTTGAATCTGGTAATTTGTGTCGTATCCGGTGGTGCTGTCAGTGTGATCTGGATATATTTATGGACACTAAGTTTTTCAGTGTCCAGGACTTCCCATGTACTTTCTACGGCATGTCGACATAGGGAGCTAAAGTCACATCCCACGATCCTTCATTGGTTGAAGAGTTAAATGTTGGAGGAGCACCAATGGTGTTTAGATTATGTAAATTATTACCTATCAGGTAGTCCAAGAGTGCTTCACCTCGTTGGACGTTGTCTTTATAATCCCACATGATGTGATGGACATTAAGGTCTGCACCGATAATGATCTTTTCGTTTCCTAAATTTTGTAGGAAGCTATTAATACCCTGCAATGCTTCACTGATTCTCGCTTGGCCTGACTCGCTCATAGTTTCTAATTCCCAGTATCTGATTATCTTTCTTTATATGTGGTTCTTGTACCACAAAGACTTGCACATTCAGACTGTAGGGAATCATTTGCAGAAAGTCAGCTGGGGCACTTGACCTCATAAGGTTTATTTGGATATTCTTTGTTGTGTGCATGTTGCTGCTCACTTGTGGTTGAAGATTAGATGTTTGTGGGTCATTGTTACAGGTTGGGTAACTGTTGCTTGGCATATTTAGTTGTTGTTCGAATTAAGTAGATGGGACACATTGCAGAGTAAGCTTCATGGTTTGAGAGGAAGTTCGCTCCTTTTTTGTTGGCAATGTGGCAGTTGATGCAATTTTGATATTGAGCTTGGCAATCATTTTCTGAGTGTCCACATCTACTACAAACTTTTTGATATTTACAGTCCCAGCTAAAGTGTCCAAAATCTTGGCAATTGTAACATCGGATTATAGTTTTATGTTTGCGTATGTATGTAGTCTGAAAACCAATGTGTATCTGCCTCCGTGCAGCGAGTATCTTAGCTGCTATGCTGTTTGCTTCTATTACTATATGTTGTAGGTTTGTAGTGTACCTATGTGACTTAATTTCTGTTATTTTAATATGCGTATCTCTGTCCATTTCTGGAAAGTTATTCAATATTATTTGGGTTATGTTGTCATCATTAACTGTAGCTGGCATATTTAGAAATATTACTTTTCTAACTAATTGGGAGGGCTCTAGAATGTTAAAGTGTTTCTCTTCCTGTTGTTTTTTCAGCTTTTCTTTTGTTGCAGTTGAACAGCACTTTACCTTAGATAAGTTTTTCCCTCATGTTATTTTTTTAGGGCAAACATCACTATTTAATTTTAGGAGATTTGATTTTAGGGTTGTAAGGTTTTCGTTTTCAGCAGGTTTGATGATGATTGATGTTTCTATGCCAGCCTCTGTTTTTCTCTTTGATATGTCACAATAAGTGGGTTTAGGTAGAAAAATTTGTTGCTTGGATGCAGTTAGAAGTGATTTGGTTTCTTCTTGAAGTTCTTTGATTTTCTGAATGTTGTTGTTGAGTTGATCCATTTGCTGTTTTTAGAGATGACCCATCGTCATGTTTGAAAGCGGTGGAGGATGGAGGGAGTAGTGTTTTAAGTTTATCAAGCAGTTCCATCGCTTGGTTTCTTTTGGATCCTGGTAGATGTTACTTTCCTTTGGTCTTTAACAGAATAATTCCTTGAATATCTTCAATTATGTGGAGTGGAGAAGGTTCTGTATTTCAAGAATCTTCTGAGTGTTGATTCAATTGGGTAATCTCGCATGTTTCCACTGTATTTGAGCTATTTGTTAAGCTTTCGTGTGGTGTGTCATCTTCCTCTTCCATTGTTCCGGAGTTTAGATGATTTTCAGGTAGACTTTGTGATACTGCAATGTTCTTAAGATTGACAAGTGAGATTGATTTCTTGAGTTGTTTTTTTATCCACTGTTTGGGAGTTTGGTGTCCAAAAGAGTAATGAAATGGTTTGTTAGGTGGGAGTGAAATACAGAATTGCAGAAATGCTACTGCTGGAAACAGTAGGGTTGAAATTAAGTCAGAATAAGATTAAGAAAGTTACTTATTAATGTTAAAGTTTGGAATTGAATTCATAAGTGAATAGAAGTGACCCAGAAGCCATCGCGCCATCCTGCTCCACGCAACAATCCCGGCATTTACTGCATTGATTGGGTCAGATTCTTAAATAAATATAAATACACACATATACATTCACATAAAGAGACATGGACCAAGTAGCTAGTTGTATTGAAAAACTGGAGAATTTAGTAGATCATTATTTATTTAATGTAATATGGTCCTTTAGTCATAAATCCTCCCCATGCCCATTTTAACCGCAATATTATCCTTTGCATGGGAACTAGATTAATTGAAATGTATTTGGATTTATGCATTAAGTAAAATGTTAGATTATGAATTGGAATAAAATTTAAATAGATAATTTAATTATATTATTGTCAATATAGTTTAGAATTTGACTTAAGAAGACTTTAAAGGCTTAGTTAAGAAAGCTGTAAATTTAAAATTAAGCATGAGAAATGATAAAAGAAATGAACTTTAATTTAAGAGTTATTAGAATAAAATATAGAACAGCTGGACGATTTATTTTAATATTATGTTTCCAAATTAATGTATAGCCATTATACCCAGAGGGTTAAAGTCCGAGAGAGAATGATGGAAAAGGTTTAAGTTTTGGGTTTAATCTTAGCTAGTTTAGAAAAAAAAATGTTTTTGTTTTATAAGAATATATACTTTTTAAGCTGGCTCATTGGAGGCACATTTAATAAAAGGAATTTAAAAAGTAGTCCCAGGTCTCTGCAACAATTAGGATCCGAGAAAAACTCTGATTAGTATTCAAATAATTTAGTTAATTAGGCGCGGGATATTGTTGATCAAAGGGTTAAGACGAAATTGAACATTATTCACAATAATGCTTATATCTTCACTGTTTTGGCAGATATTGATACCAAATTTTTTGACAAGTTGAACAAAGCGTTAGCACACAACATAATTGTAAAAATTCGAATTAGATCAATGTTTAAACGCGATATTAAATTGGAATTAAAACCACAGTCAGAGAAAAACAGACATATCCCAGTCCGCTTCGCGAGTCCTCTCTCAAGGATTTTTGCCTTCCAAGTGGTCATAAACTGTTGTTATTTGCCGGTTCGCATCAACTAATGCCTTTATCACGTCTTTATCAGCTTCAACCGCTCTTCCCGAACGTGGTGTATCTTCGACATCAAAATTGCCGGATCGAAATTTAGCGAATCAATTCTGGCACTGGCGTACTTTCAACACACCTTCTCCATACACATCGGTCTATTTCTTTCTGGCTTGAACAGCAGTTTTACCCTTTCTGTAGTAAAACAGTAAGATATGTCGAAATTGCTCCTTATCGCTCTCCACATTTTAAAGGCCACTAACAAAATACCACTTCGTAGAATTAATTGGAATTTTTCAGACACAAGCCTTGCTATATGAGCTCCCAAAGCATATAATAATTATACGGCTTAAGTGTGAAGTTGGGTGCAAAAAAAATACAATTAAATCCTCTGTCGGGAAAAAACGAAATTACTTTCCGCGAACAATTCAATATATATACACTACACTTCAAAATAATAGATAGGAATAGTTTATTATGCATTGAATACCAGAAAACGAATTTTTAACTCACAATAACAGCTCACCTTATTATCTTATATTTCTTTATTTGGATTTATAAAGAAAAAACAAAAATAATAAAATGAATTTTCTTAAAACTCTTATTGTATATGAAAAACAATATTTTCTCAAATTTAAGAACATGATATGTTTCAATTTTTGTACATATAATTAAAATTGAAAAATATAATTGACAGTTTAAATAAGTGATTATTTTTATTAATGATTAGTTGTATAATATTTTAATTATTATTTTTTTGATAGCGAAAATAACGTTTTGATGTAATTTTAAAAAGAAAAATATGGAAATTTATATCTGAATTTTCCTTTGTGTATAGAATAATTAAATATATCAATTCCATTATTATTATTCTAAATTATTTAATTATAATTTCTATTATAAAATTCTAACTTTCACACTTTATAAATTCAGTATGAAAATTTCTTACATAAACAAATGTAAGCGTTAAAACAATGTTAATTGAGCTGTAACCACCTGCATTCATGGAACGTTGAACTTAATCAATCGGATCGTTTCACATTTCCTACAAGCAGCCATTAGTGGTGAAAAACTCTTAAGAAACACTTAACGCTTGAAAGAACAAGGTGTCTCGATTGGGAGTGATTACTACCGAGAAACATTACTTACATACGGGTGAAAAAAATATAAACTCGATACAAATCACAACTGTCAAATAAATCTGGAAAGTATATTCATTCAGCTGAAAATAAAGCAGAAAAAGTCATATCCAGCCTAGAAATAAACCTCATAACACCTTATAAAATGATAAGAGTGAAATACAGTTTAAGGACATTTGAAAAGAGTAACTTACCACAAAAAAATCATTGTCAACAAAATAAATTAAAGTATTATGAGTTATTGAATGCAAAAATCAAATTAGCAACATTTTAGATTCAAACGAAAAATAATAGTACAAATTTAAAAATGTAAAATAGCAATTTTTTCTCCCATTGAATTTTGTTTAGCATAACCCTCTAAATACTTGAAACCATCAGTTATTTAGTTTAATGTTTTGTTAGAGTAATAATGAAACACATATTTTAAAAAAAATTAGATGCAGAATAATTTTTTAAAATTATTTGCAGATTTCTAAAAGGTCCGTAAAATGTATTGATAGAATTAATTCCCAATTATAATTGAAATATATTATTATTTAACAATCACTTAAAAATATTTTAATTGAAATCCAAATATTTCAATTTAAGCAATAAATTATATATGATGCAAAATGAAATTATGTATCATATATAATAATTATTATACACACTGCTGACTACCTGAAATATAAAAATCAAGAAAAACCAGAGATATCATAGGGAATTTGTGTGGCAGATAACACGTTATAAAAAGGATCAAATATCTAAATTTACAGCTTCTTGTGAAGCTTGACTGATAAAATCATGTTTAGAATAGCCAAATGTGATAGTTATAATCACTGCCAAATGCCTCCGCATAAAATCACAAATTTGAAAATACAACTTCAGGTTCATGCAGCTACTACGCCTTGCCAAAGCTGATTTGGAGCAACAGAAAGAGTTGCACATTAACCCAGATGTTGCGTATTCATGGTTCACACATTTTCGATTGGTCATGGTTTAGATGAATAAGCAGACTAAGGAGTAAATTCAGTCTGTAGGGTAAAAGAAGAAATCTAGACATTGAGTTTCAAATGTATTCACACATTATAATGTTAGAATATCGTTGATGGGTAGCATTGAATGTTTGGGAAGACCATGGGCTCCATCACTCAAAAATATGACAATGGTTCTTCAAAGTACAGGCAATCCAGTCTAAAGTTATAACAGAGTGAAATGGAATATCAATCCAATACATGATTCTGGGTGCAGCACTGGTATCACGATGCATAATGCAGCACTTCAGACGTTTCTCGCCACAGTGCCTTTAGACTTGATTACGAGCATCTTTCTGTTCCCGGAGGAGATCTCAAGCGACTCAATTGCTTACCTCCTCTTCCCGTTTATAACATAAAAGTGCCCCGGACAGTTATTGGGAAGGTGATCACATTCTTCTTCAATTGGTTGCTGGAGCTCCGTGGGTTGGGAACGTGTTCATTTTGATCTGTGACTTAAAATAAGTCCTTCCTTTGGTGCAGCGTGGATGTGGAGAGTAGGGTGCTAAATCATGTATGACATCAGCATATGATAGTGTTAGATAATTATGAAGTACTTTGAGATGGGGAAATATTCCAAACCCAATTACTTTTACGTACATTCCAGGTAACCTGCACCGCTATGTGTTTATAATCTCGGCAAATGCACTAGTAAAAACATTATCATTTCATTCCGTTGTATGTATCCGTCTTTCATTGCACAATAAGTAGCACAAATGATTGCGGTTTTAATTCAAATGTAAATAAAACAATAGACACTTTTCGGACTTTTTATTCAGCAACAAACGATGTCGAATGCTTCGAGTGCATCCAGAATAAAGTTCCACCGAGTGAATCTGTGGTACGGTGGTTCGTAATGCTTGTGATCCATCCATTACCATAATTCACAAACTATTGCTGTCCTGATGTGCAATGATACAAACGAAGTAAGTGCATTCTTCTTGCACCCAGCGATTGCAGATCAGTATCAAATTTGCTTGACTTCGTTCATCGCAATCAATAAATTCTTGGACGAATAATCTGCCATACCTACATATCTCATGTCTTTTTTGAAATGAAACGTTAATGTTAACCGCTTGCTCAGGGAATTATTTTTACACACAAATGATTTTAAATAATCTCATAACCAAGAAATTATGAGATAGTTTAGAGAAAGCTTTAAATTGAAGGATCTGTAATTTATATAAAATACTTAATTCTGAACTTTTGATCGTCAATTTTATTTGAAGAAAAATGTGTTTACCTAACATTCCTATTTTTTCACTTCCTTTAAGAAAATAAATATTTTAAATAATTTGAACTAATTTTAATTAATTTTTTATAATTTATTTGATATAACATTATGCGGAAAAACATTTATTAAAGATTGAAATGCTTAAATTATTATGTTAAACCCAAATTTAAATTCGAAAAATTAGATTACATTATACATTTTATCACAACATTATTCAAGTAAATAATATTGTGCAAAATGATTTGGTAGTCGACGAAATAAGAATCCTGAAAAGTGATTAGAGTGAATGTACACAGAGCATCACTTATGATAGAAAATCAATGTACAATATTCTATCATACAACTTAATAAGTTTTGTTAAATCAGTCGTTACAGTCAAAGAATTATTCATTTTTATATTGAATATTTAGTTCATCCTAAGCATAAGTCGTACATAACGATTTTTCTCCTATGAAACAAATTTACACAGAATTTTTGATATTGTTGGGTGTACGAGAAATTGTTAGAGACCAAAAAAAGTGTGATGTACATTTACATATTTCTCATTTACTGTGTATATATACGAAACCAATTTCAGTTCCAGCCATCTTCAATACATTACAGAATGTCGGAATGCTTGTCTCGATACGTGTAGAAAAAACATTTTTTTCATATATATATATATATATATATATATATATATATATATATATATATATATATATATATATATATATATATATATATATATATATAAAGAGGGAGAGAGAGATTAATTATAGTTAATCATGTCCAATTGATAATCAATAATTATCATATGCAATTGATGGGTCTCAACTGGGTATTTGATAACAATTGTAGCATGGTGAGAATGCATGTATGCATCACGATGAAGAAATTCAGAAATATCATAATAAGACAAAAAATGTTCCGATATGCTTATTTCACAGAGTTTTCAGACACTACAAGTTTTAATCTTCCTAGCAGTGAATCAAGAAGAAAAAAATCATTATAATGGCAAGCAATGGACATCTCAGGGCATTCAAAGTAATTAATTGTAACACATAAGGTGGTAATATGGTTATGTCTATTATGATTATACCAGCTTCTAATATTACTTGTATAATGATGTTTGAAATGAAAAATGTTTTAATTAATTTTATTGCTATTCCAATTATAATAGAACTAAGTCCACATGTTATTTAGTTTATTATTCATTATAAACGAAGGTTTTTCCTTATACTTCCTTATTAATGTATGTTAAAACATCAGCACACAGGAAGCCAAATTAAAATAATACAATTAAAGAACAAGCCTTCCAAAATCAACCAGTCTACATTTCCTTAAAATCAACCAATCAACAATTTACTTCAATATTTTCGAAGTTGACTTACGAATATACTAATTAAAGATGAAATATTATTTCTATTTAATATTAATTGCAATTAAATTTATTTTTTTATTTAAACTAATTAAAATCTGAAACAACTTTAATTTATATAATAATCCAAATAACAATCCTTTATTCATTGCATTTACTTTGATTTACAAAAGATACTTAGATTGAATTAAAAGTCAAGAGAAAACATAATATTTTAAGAAACAAGCAATCGAAAATTTAATAATCTCAATGACTTCTTAATTTCTTATTTGGGAAAAGAATCCTGATATTTAAATTACGTAATACCGTTTACAGTACTTGAGATTTTTTTTTAATTCTGTCAAATGATTTTATTGTTAATGTATCTCATTCGAAATTGAAAATTAAAAAAAAATTAAATAAACAAAAAATTCTCTTGAAAATTTAAAAATATAGTTATAAAGGTGAAACACAATTTGATTTGCTCTTTGAAAATTGCTTAGTGCGGTGCATATTTATATCTTAAATATATAAACATAAAAATATATTGCAAAAATTTTTGATACTAAAATATCAAAAAAAGCTTACTTTGTTAATGAAAAGTAAAATTCATATTTAGTTTTACTTTTAGAACATTAAAATTGTAATCTTGGTTAAACATGTTATTTGAATATAAAATTATCATAATTTTTTACTCAAACTAAAGTTTTGTGAAATAATGCCTCCTGTTTAAATTCCTATATTTCATAAAGCATTTTGGAACTGATTGATAATATATCATCTATCATTGAGTACAATGGAAATTAAATCATAATCTTAAATTCTTAAAACTGATTTTAAAATTTAAAACTAAATATTATTCTAAAATAGAACATTTAAATATTTAAACATCAATAAATTTCGTAACTTATAATGGATGCCTTTTTACATAAATTAGCATTGAATGATATATGCCTCATATTAATATTTATATTAAAATTCATATTAATATAAATATTAATAAAATTATGAATATTAATACTTAAACTGTCAACATTTTAATTCTTGACCAGGAAAAAATTAGCTGTTGGTTATGAAATCATGTTAAATTAGTTTTACAAAAATAGTAATGAAACATTATTCGTAAAGTCTGTAAAAATCTCATAATCATCACAAATGCTTTGTGATTTTGAATAAAATCTATGTATATATTCTCATGTCTTCTTTTACTAATCAAATTGTGAGATTTCTATTATTACATACGAATGTATGATGAAGCATCAAATGCTTTGTGGTTTTACAATCATATTCAGGAAATCAAGTATATGTATATACTCGATTCTTCCCCTACAATCAAATTGTCAGATTTTTATTATTCCTTCTAAATGTATGATGTGTTCCGAAAATAGCAATTTGAAGATCACCAACTGTATCAAAGAAGAAAAAAAAACTTGTCTTATGAGTGAATAATAGTAATTTCAAAGAAAATGGAACATTACTAAACGTTTATTTGATGTATAATCAGTGAAATTACAAGATAAAAAGCCAGGATTTTTAAAATTGTATGTTACTGCATATATAATGGGTATTCTATGAATTTAATTTCCTCTGTATTGTAATTAAATCATCTCTTACAATTTCACCATTATAAGATTCTATATATTTGTTTCTGATTTCTAAAATAATATCAACAATATTTGAAGATATGAATAAATCAGTTATAATAAATTAAAAAGTTTTTACCACAAGAATAAAATTGTAATATTAATTTAGTTCATTCATGCAAATTTGCATCAATAAAAGAAATTCATGTCAATTGAAATGGATATTATATAGTCCAAAGTAATCTAAATCTTGTGTTTTATATATGAAATGTATATTTAACTTAAGGAATTGTAATTAAGTAATTGTTAAAGTGAATTTCATAGAAAAATGTGCTGGTACGTCATTTACTTAAATTTTCTAATTTTTGACATAGTTTTGTAAGTATTACATGAGTACAATTATTAAATTTTCAAATATAATTAACTGGCAAATTTATTTGGTTTCGCATAGTTTATTACAAATATGAATGTGTTTAAGCTTAATAGAGTAACATATTAATTTCCATTTGTGTTAACGAACTATAATTGTATTCATTATATAAACACATTTTTTTCTAATGTAATTAAAATCATATATTACAATGCAAAGTCATTATATTAAATGATGAATAAATTAAATGCGAAATAAATATTTAAGATTAATAATGAATATAGTAATTCAGATAAAATATACTCTTTTTTATCTATTGACCGTATATTATTGTAATAGTTGAATTTTCTGACCTATATATAATCTGATAAACTTGCTTATAATAATTGTGACGTACATTATCTGAAAACTACTTTACAGCTCAAAGATTATTTGATCACATTGTAATAACACTAATCACACATTGAAAATTAATATCATAGTTCTGAAAAATAAACATAAAATGCAGAATTTAAACTGTTTTCTTTATATCATTTTTTATAAAAAGA
>JAJQOW010002448.1:0-17283 GCA_037975125.1 Latrodectus hesperus | reverse complement strand
TAATTTAAGAATTTATTGTCTTCAATAGCTATTTTCACTATAAAATATTATTATTATTATCTTTTCTTTCTGTAATAGCAGTCCCAAAAAATTAGCGAAAATAGGTGTGAAGAGCTTATAATACTGAATTAAACACCTCAATAAAGAAAAGGACGTTTCATTAAAATGAGAGAAACAAGAAAATTTGTGTGAATATATACCTTCTGACTCGCTTTACACTTTTGCTTAGAAAACTATCAAATTTAGTCCCTATAAGTAAGTCTTCAAAATTCTAAGAAATAATAAGCTTTCTCGAATCAAACCAAAACTCGAGGATTATTTGGAATTTTTCTAGCCCTCTATGTATTTATTGAAATGAAATCTTTATTCTCTTTGTTCACTGAATTTTGTTTTTGGGGTGAAAGGGTTGAACGCAAAAAATGCACGCAACACGGACTGGAAGGAAATACAAACCAGTATGCTGTTTCTGGCTGACATAAAAAACTCCTGTTTTATTTTCAGAAATCTTATTACAGCCAATTTAATTCATTTAAACTGTAATAAACGTAAACTTCAAAATACTGTACAGCATAGTGAGGTTATTCCCGAATTTCACTTGCTTTCATACCGCGTTGTAGGTAATGATTTAACAGCTCCTCCCAGCAAGTCTTTTCATAGATTGTGGGTCGCCTTCATACGTTGCAAAGGAGAAAACCCAGAAATGTCTCTGAAGCACCTTCCTATATGTGCGACATTCATTTTCCGTTGTTCAATATGGCTGGGATCGAACCGGAGACTATGCAACAAAGAACGCTGTTCTACCACTAGGCAACGGTTAACCGTAACTGTGCTTTCTTGGAGAAAAGAAAAGTGTAATTGTTCTCTTTTAAAATAGTCATCTATATATAACACCTGGGTACAGGAAAATATATGTAACATCGGTTTTCCCATCTTTCTTTTCCCAACATTCCACAGCGTAACATTTAAAAAAATAACAGTCTAATTAGCGAAATTTTCTTCGGCTTTCCCTGCTGCATCCTCAAAATTCGCAATGCATCGCAGCGCGGATGGAGTCACGGTAGTATTGGTTTTGGTCACTCAACGGTCATTTTTGGCACACGAGGACTAATTAGACCGGGAACTACGGTTTAAAGTGGATTCCGAACCACTACAGACATCCATGCCCAAGGTGGGATTCGAACCCACGAACTGTTGAACCGAAGGCAAGAGCGATAACCATTCGGCTGCCAGCTCGGCCACGGTAATATTGAATTTCTTCACAATGGAGAGGAATTTTTAAACATTTCATTTGAGACTGGATTTGCTTTACGTTCATTTATATGAGATCTCATTTCGAGGAGCAAAATAGCATTTTTGATAAAAAGTTTAGTAAATAGTGAATGTCCTTATAAGAATACCGATATATATATATATATATATATATATATATATATATATATATATATATATATATATATATATACAGACCGCAACTTTCCTCTTTTGTGACGTACATATTTTTTACCGAAAACAACAGGCTGCGAAAATAGTAGGTTTTGTCCTCAACTTTCAAGGGAAATGAAAGAATGAGAAATGAAATACTATTCGCTTTCTTTAAAATTGTAAATGAGGAAGATTCTTTAAAGAAAATCTGAATCAAAACAGTTGTCTCGTCCGTTCACACAAGTTTCAAAACATATAAAAATAATGCATTCATTTTTCTAAAATTGTAATTTCTTTACAAAATTAACTTCAAATGATGTATTTCTATATTTCGTGTCATTCACTTGCATTTTAGAAGTGGTGAATGAATGTAAGCTGAATAATGTAACTCATATAAACCTGCTGTGATTAAAATTCATTAATGAACTTGAAATTTTTGAACATTTTTTAAATATATATATAAAATAATTTAATATTTGTTTTAAATATTCTTCAATAAATTTCTTTAAATCTGGAAGACAAACATCGATATTGAAAAAAAAAAGAAAAAACAAGAAAAAAAAAATTTTGCTTTTAAAACAGAACAAAGCAAAAGAAAAATCCTCCTTTCTTGTAAAATAACGATTTTACTTGTTGCAACTTTCTTTCGCGATTTTCTTTACAATAAAAGAACCATAAAAACTTTGAAATTTTACTGAAGTGGGATGAACTAAAAACTCAAAAGGAGAAATTTATGTCCCAAGGATCACTTTTCTTCTCCCAAACCGGACAGGTTGACATAAATCTCAGAATCTTACATATGGTCAATTTTCTTTCTTTGAAACCGAAGTCCTCCAAAAGGATGAGTCACATTTCACTCGTTTCGGACAGCAGTCGTAGAAGAAAAGAAAGGCGGCGGTTTTAAAAAGTGGTTCCTTTCTCGGGGGAGAAGAGAATGCTGCCATTTGAAGACGTGCAATATTTCCGACCATTTCTGAGAATAGATAAATGTCATCTGTACAAGATGGATTGCGCATGTCATTTAATGAATTAAATCAATTGAATAACAGAAGTTCAATAATATGTGCTTGTATTTTATTATATAAGCAATATTTAAATTTTTCATTTGAATTGTAATTAATTTTTAAATTATATTGAAGTATTAAACCTATTTCCGCAAAATCTTGTGTTCACCAGTCGAATTTCTTAAGGAAATAATTTTTTAAGAAGTTTACTCGCTCAAATACGTGTATATTTATGAATGCATACACGATTAAGTATATAATAATTGAGACGAGATAGGATATGTAAAATGAAATGATATATTAAAAATATATACATATTTATTTAAAATTAAATGTTTACTTTGCTCCCTCATAAATATTCAAACCAATTTATTAATTAAATACGAAAGTGGTATCCTTGAAACTGAGAGGTCATATAAGAAAAAGACAACCCTATCAAAGTCGATTGCATTTAAGTTGTTCAAGATTTTGTTAAACAGAAGAAAATTTTAGATGGACTTCTCCACCATATTTTTATTCCCATTTCTTATTTACTGTTTCAGTGTTTGCTCAGAGCCGAAATATCTTAGCTATTAATGAGTATCTTTATGTCTTATAGTCAATTACAATTCGCATAAAAATCTATTGTAGCTCGTGCTCATATATATATATATATATATATATATATATATATATATATATATATATATATATATATATATATATATATATATATATATATATATATATATATATATATATATATGTGTGTGTATATATAAATTCTAGAAAATATGCTTGGTTCCACTTTTCCTCCTCCAAATAATAAGGAATTTAATAAGGCCTGAATGCTCTTTAAGATTAGTAATTATGTGGTCAGTTTGTACTCATCGAAGGAAAATTTTCTGTCGTATGTTTCCTTTTCCTTATCAAATTTGCTCATAAATTATTAACTCATATCTTATCCACTTTATCTATTATTTTCTAGTTATTATTTTTTTTATTATTATTTATTTTTCTACTATTCATTATTAATTCCACTTTTCCTAAATATTTTAAAACTTTTGAATTTTTAAAATATTAAGTCATTTTTGAAACTTTTAAGCAGTAGTTTTTATTTAGAAAAATATAATCTGATTAATAATATATTTATGAATATTTTTTTTGTTTTATTTATTTATTTATAAATATATATTTTTTTCTATATGCTTTTACGTATTTATTAATTTTAACAATTGCTTTAAAGTATTGATTCATTAGTTCCTACCAGATGGCAGCACTATAGGTATTAGGAGGAACAATATCTATGAAGCTATACTTTTCAATATTGCAAATTATTTATTTATATTAATCACATTTTCTGAACAATAAATTCAGTCCTTTTCTAATTCAAAATAATTAAATAAGTGTAAACGTGATTCTAACAATATTTATTGAGCGAAATATGAAGAGGCTTTAAAACTTATATTATCTTCTAAGATGGATGATACATGAGAAAACTTAATTATCGGGTAAAATTTTTAACTTGAAAAAGTAACTTTCTGTCAAACAATTTTGGGTTTAAATATTTGTGGGACAGTCATTACAAAATAATACATTTTAATATGAAACTATCTAATTTTTAAGTATAAAATTTTATATTATAATAGATCATCTATATTGTATAATAATTATGCTTGCCAGGCGTTATGGTTTGATTGGGACAGTTCCGATTTTCAGGCAAAATCCCAGTGTACCGGTTTGTTTACTTGATATCCCAGTAACAATTAAATATTATTTTATAAATCACCAATCATGTTTAAAAAATAACAAGGATTATTTAGGTTAATTACTTTGTTATTTATTTTTGTGCTGTAAGAAAAATAAAAGAACAAAGAACATCTTCGAGAATGCAAATGAGCAAGTACTTTTTAAAAGAAACAATGCTTAGTTGAATAAAATTGTAAAACAATGAATGGAAAGATTCTTTAAGATAGTTACTTTGTTATTTATTTTTGTAGAGCATGAAATATCAAAGAACATCTGCGGGAATGCAGATGAGCAAGTCTGTAACAATATGAAAGAAGAGTTTGATGGCTTTTTTGTGATTCATCGCGTATTTGGACTTCTGGAAGAATGATTTTGGATACGCTGAAGAGTTTTCATGAGTCAATTTGACCAAAACCAACGCTGTTGATTAGGAAAACGCCGAAACTTCTGCTAACATTATAAATAGCAGTCTTGATGTACTCGATATGAAAATACATGATCTGTTGTTTTATCGAAATTGTGCTTACTTAAAAGCTTTGGCAGTCAAATTAGAACAGTGGAAGTTAGGAGGGAGTACCAAAATTGTGATTATTTCAAGTGAAGAAAAATGTCTCAGTTTGTTTGGTTGGTTGGTTGGTTGGTTGGGTTTTATGGCGCAAGGTCCGAAATCGGACATGCTGCGCCAAGAAATAAGTTTTGAATAAGATATTAAATTTTTTTTTTTAATTTTATCTTGTTATTTTATTTTATTTATTAATTTATTTACTTTTTTTGGAAACCCAAACAACATTAAAATTCTAAAAAACAAAATTTAGTGTATATATATCATATTAAAATCCAATTATAAAATATAAATGGAAAGACAAATTATATATACATTTAAAATTTAAAAGTGCAAATTAAATATAATATAAAAAACCTATTGCCCTCAAAAAGGCAAATAGGTTTCTGTGGGGTGGTTCCCCTAGCAAATCAAATAAGTTTAAAATATCACAATTAAAAAAGTGTAAACGATATTGGTTAAAATATGAACATGAAATTAAAATATGATAAACAGTGAATGGTTCATCACAGGTTTCACACCAAGGATTTAATTCGCTTAGAAACAAATGTCTATGTGTGAAACGTGTGTGTCCGATACGAAGGCGGGTTAATCTTACATCAGCACTTCGCATCGGTAAAACTGTTAATGAGGTGATGTATGGAAATATGGCATGCAATTTATTACTGACCTGCATGTTCCATGACTCCTGCCAAAGAGAATGGATTAATATTTTAACATTTTTTCTCACGTCAGACAAAGGAACTGATGGAAGACACGGGCTCAGGTTGTTTGTTCACTTTAAGGAGAATCACATAACAGCCACCAGTATGATCAAAATTGTTAACTATGCCTTCTGCTTACTTGAGGCATCAGTTGAGAAAGCATTTTTTTCATCAATAACTCATGGACTGTTGATAGGGGCTTGAAGAAGTAAATTAGAGTAGATAAAAGGATTACAAGCAATATAGGATTAACTTTTACAACAAGATTAAAACCAAAAAAGAAGTTATAAAAATGTCCTACAAATGAAAAGTATTTGCAAATATTGTTTAAATTTTTATTTCTCATTTTCAAAATGTTTCTTCTTGCTTAGGTAATTTACAAATATTAATACATAAAAAATAAAATTGTTAAATGTATATGCTTGTGCCCCATTTATTACTACCCTTTGTTTAAATTCCTAATCAGTAACTATATGTATTAATAGAAATGTGAATTAACTACCCTTTAAAACACTCTGAAAACTCGCCAAAAGCTGTACTCTTGTTTACCCGCGACGGTGTAGGCATTATGGTGTTTCGGTTGAACGTTTCAGAAATCTGGCAAGCGTAAATATATTGTACTATATTCTATTCAATTATTGTTGAATAAATTGGCTTTATACAGATGTTGAGAATTAAGCAATGAATACTTTTTTATTATTGATTTATTGTTACTATCAGTTACAAATATACCAAACTTTCCACTGTATATATCAATGATATTTAGCATTGAGAGCCATGTAGGTATTTCAATGAATTAAAATACACTAAGAACTTCAAATGTAACAGGATTAAGGATTCACGGATATATAATCCAACAGAAAATAAAGTAAAATAAATAAACAAATTAAAAAATGGATACTGATGAACAGTGTATAAAATAATACCTGATGTCTGGAATTTTAAGAAGTCTGTTTAACTTTGAAATGCACTGACAGACAGTAATTCGGTATACAGTTTTATTTTCGAAAGAATGTAAAACATTGATTTTGCTTACCTTCCTCAGCGGCACTTCAGCCCAGTGTGGGCCATGGCCTTCCGCAGGGTTGATTTCCAGACCTCCCTCTGGTGTGATAGACTCTTCCAATTTTTTTATTTTGAGAATCTTCAGAGCTTTGGTTTGGTTCTTCCCTATCCCCGGTTCCAGTTGGTGTAGCAAAAATTGCTTTCTTGAAGGCTTGACCATCCTCCACCCTGATTAAGCGTCCTGCCCATTCCAATCTTTGGAATGATATAAAATTTATTATGTCTGGTTTCAGTGACGTAGTGAGTGTGATTGGCGTCTGGGTACGATACCTTTTTGGCACCTCCTTGAAAAAAATATATACAATATAAATATGGGAATAAAATGTGTTAAGAAAATACTACAGGGTGTCCAGAAAAGGACTCCCTGATTTCAAAATTAAATATCTCGAAAAGAAAGATTGATAGAGGAATGCAGTAAAAGGTATGTTTATTGTGAAAGCTGTAAGAATTTTATACAGCAATTTGAAATAATAGTTACAAAAGCTGCTAACAGATGGCGCTGTACAATGTACAGCTGAAATCAGCATACATAAATGAAATAATCAATTCATTATAGGAAAACATTCTTTGGAAAAAATCACATCACAATGTTTTCAACGCTAACCTCCTTTCACGCTTCAATAGTTGGGCTTCGGATCACTATTTACACTAAACATTACGTATGGCGATTACAGCGCCATCTATTTGCAACTTTTGTAACTATTATTTCAAACTGATGTATTATATTCCTACAGTTTTTACTATAAACATACCGTTTACTGCATTCCTCTATCGATCTTCGTTTTCGAGATATTTAATTTTGAAATCAGGGAGTCCTTTTCTGGACACCCTGTATAATATTACAATATATATATATATATATATATATATATATATATATATATATATATATATATATATATATATATATATATATATATATATATATATATATATATATATATATATTAATATAAAGCGAAAACATATATAAATACAAAGTAATACTGAAAATATCATATAGGAACTACAATACATTTTAGGAAATCTAGCCAGCGCAAAAGCAGCTAAAGAAAGATTTGCCTATATAAATAAGATAAAACATGAAGAAAATTGAAACCAGAAATATAAAATTGGAAAGATACTAAAATATATGATGCAAAAGACAAAAAGAAGGCATAGGGACCACGTCTTCATCAGGAGGGATATGTCTTCTTGTCTTTTGCATCATATATTTTAGTATCTTTCCAATTTTATATTTCTGGTTTCAATTCTCTTCATGTCTTATCTTATACATATATATATATATATATATATATATATATATATATATATATATATATAATGCTTAATAATAAATAAAGTATAAGCCCTCGGGTGTCAGAGGAAGAGGAAGACTGAGGTGGAGTGACAGCCGCCAGAAGGACTTCGAGTCAATCAGCGTCAGAAACTGGAAAGGTGTCGCACTCCGAAGAAGGGACTGGTGTCGCCTCCTTCAGAAGGCCACACAGGACTGTCGCGCCATTGATGATGATGATGATAAATAAAGTATACTTGTAACAAGAATATAATGGAAATAATAACGGAATGTTGTATTTATTATCAAACAACCTAAAATATGTTAATTTAAAATCTCAATCTAAGATTTAAATTTGAAATAAAACTCAATTCCAGTTTAAAAGATAAAAACTTATAATGGATTCGGAGAGGTATCAAAATAATAATCGGACTTACGTGATTTAGAAATAATTAAAAAAATATTATTTATTTTATATTCTAATACAATTATTTTAAAAAATATAAAATTTTTTTAAGCATGAAATAATTCAATACGTATTATAGATATAAGTGGATGGATTTAGAATCTAATATAATACACTGTACACATTTTCTTCACTGAAGGGCTTTGGTGAATCACTTCTTCAAAGTGGATAATTTCAAATTTTTCTCTTTTTCTATACTTAAAATTGTTAAAATTATTTAGTCTGTTTTGACTCATGGTAGATCGTAAATACATCAAAATTAATTTAAATAGCTGAACGAGCGTGCACAGTCTGCAGTTGATGTAGAAATAGTTAAAAATATTTGAATGACAATTCTCATACATGGGAAAACATCTTTATCGTATGAGATTATGAGGCATTACTATTTAATAATGGTATTACTATTATAATATTTTGATTACTCCAAAACTTAAAAACATAGAAATTTAAAATTTTGTAAAAAATATCATAATTTACATAGAAATTCTAATGGAGTTTTACGTTTAATTTCTTTTCTACTGCAGAATAGCATCTTTTAGTCATAAATTTCCGTAGAGTTCTGTTCCATAGAAATCTATATGATAAAATTCCCACAAACTTTTAAATTGGTTAAGCCTGATCACTTAGTTATAGCGTCTCGCGCTTCCAAGTTACTGCTCCAAGGTTCGATACGGACAAGGTAGACGCAACCCTTAATTTTTTCAGTAGGTCAATAAACTGAGTACCCAACATGCTAGGGATTTCACGTTGGGCTGAATGCCTATCCGGGACATATGCTTCGCACCCTAGGGCCCTTGGTTAGGAAAACAGGTATGGGCACTGAAGGCCTTGAACATAATATTACAATTTTGAAAGGATATATATTTATCCCTTAATTTTTAACTTTTAAGAAAATTTATTTTAATAATTTAACATTTCCATAAAAAGGTCTTAAAAATTGTAAATGTATTTTTTCTTGTTTGTTAACCAACTGAAACAACTGAAAATTTTTATTCCCATTTAACTGTGCATTATCTTATTAATGAAAGACTACAAGTTCTTGATCATTAGGTACTGAATTTATGCTTTATCTTGCAAATTTTAAAAATTCTACAATATTAGTCACTTTACAGTTTTTAGCTATTTATTTCAAAAAAAATTTTGAGTAAGTCTTAGCAACCCTAATTTAGGATCAAGTCACCTGATTTTTCACAACGATACCTTTTTAAGTATTTTATTTTCCACACTTTAAACTGAACATTTTTTATTCCATTTTTTTCTCTCAGAAGAATTCCAGTGAAAAACAACTTTAATTTTAGGCTAAATTTCACATTTAAAATAGTTTCTTAAATTATATCATTCAGACCATTAACGTAAGCCAAAATTATTTTTATTGTAAAAAATTTTAATCACAAAATATAATATTGATAATTTATGAATATTTCCTTTTTATAACATAAAACCAATTTTTATGATCGCAAAACTAGAAGATCTTTGTTAATAAGTCTTCATCTGATTTCAGTTTAGATAATTAAATAATGCCATAGCATTGCCAGTACTATGCCAGTTGAAAATGCAGCGAAAAGCTAGAAAAGTAAAACGTGTAATATTTTACTAATAAACTCTCTTATTGCTAATCATGTTTATCAATTCATCTTAATAATAAATTCAAATTCTAAATAAGCTTACCTTGAGCAGGTTTTTAATTTCTTTATTAACATAGGACATACTTAAACAGAACAAGACATGGAACAAAGAACATCTACATCGCTAGTCGCAGAATCTTATTCTGTTTGTAAACAAAGATATTCGTGCAGTGCGCCCTCTATAGACATATAGTTGCAACACGCAATATGACAGATGAAAAATAGTTAAGTAATAAAAAACTCAACCCCCTGGGGTTTACCCAACCATTTCGGCAACGACAAGGAAAGCCCGCCACACACGATAGGATTTTTCCTTAGGATTTGTTGGAAGGGGTAGGAAGTAATTAAGTACACAGTCCCCTCAAATTCTGCTGACAACAGTAGGGGAGGCACATCTGGAGTGGGAAGTTATTTTTAAGGGTGCCATTTTTCAACATTTATTGCTTTTGGCGTAAAATGTGTGGCTTGTAAAAGGAAACCGAAAATCGCAAAAATTTCAATCATTTGTTCAATCAATTTAAAATCTCAGGTTATTTATCATTTAAAACTGTGTATGCTGCCTAACATTTTATTAAATTCGCGTACCAAAAAACATTGACTCTTCTTCTTAAGTTTAATCAGTATAAAACTACAATACAAATCCATCAAACAAAGATAAATAGATCTGATCAGTGTCGACTAACAGAAGCAATTTTAAAAGGTGTATATTCTACCTATTCTAAATAAATAAATAAATAAATCTGACATTTTCTTTTCTATCTTTTAATCAACGATATAAAAATTTAAAATATGCGTTTAATTTACTATTTTTAAATGTTGTTAAAAATTCAATTTATTAAAAACTCAAGTCCAAATTGCATTCAAGAAATTTATCAAAAATCCCATCCTAATAATAAATGTAATTTGATATTCCATGAGAAAAGGAAAATTGTTTAATCACTAGATATAATTGATTAAAACAGAGTTTTAACTATATAGATTTAATATAAATATTGCTTTTTAAAATAATAACTGTAATCATTGGATTATCCCAAATTTTTTTCAAAAATATGAGCAGCAGAATCAGAAAACCAACAAACTAAAAAGTTTACATTTCGATATCAGAATTAGTGAATTATGAACGATCATCTACAAATTACACTGAATGTAATTAGATTTGTAATTAACTTATGTTTGAAATATATAGAAATTATTGAAAACAGAGAGTGAATTTGAAATTAATTTACAGTTACAAATGCATGAGTTAAAATGCAAGTATCTATAGAGGTATCTATATCCAATAATATAAAATTCAAGTATTTATATCCTAAACTAATAAAGTCCACCACACGCACAAACCTTCAAAGTAAAATATAAAAAAATTTCCTTTGGAAAATATCGATTAGTTTTCTTACATCAGATATGTCTGATTATTGTGTTTATATTTTATAAATTATTCGTTGTTGTTGTTGTCGTGTGCCATCTAGGCTGGCATTATGGGGTCCACTGCTCCACTTCTCCAACTAAACCATATTTAAGTGTGGAGTCCGACTGTAAATTATTCGTTAAATAATCCATTTAAAAATTAAAATTTGTTGTTGTTGACTTATTTTGCCCGATCTTCCCGCTGGGTAGACCAGATCCATTAGCCAAAAGATCTTCAAGTAATCATAAAACAGAAGAACACTGAGAAATATGTCCTGACTTTCATAACCGGAACGGTTCATTAAGTAACGTTCATTCATTAACATTCATTCACAAAGTTCATTCATTCATTAACGGAGAGCCCTGCATAGGGTCTCATTCCGAATACGTCACATAGACTTTTTTCACCCTTATCAAAAGAGAAGCATTTAATGTGACATATTAATGGGTCCACCCTTAGTAGGTTTGCGAGTGAACACATTAATGTGACCACTTGCAAGCCTGTGGACTGAACAACACGGTTCCCCTTGATTGAAAGGACACCACTTGGGTCCAGCTTATTAAACTCTATTCAGAAAACAATGCAATGATTCAGAAAACAATGCAATGATGCAGACACGATTTATCCGGCATCCAAAAGCATAATCATTGGCTTTTGGGCCAATGATGAAAGCCTTTTCCAAGCAGATAAGTTTGTGAACTGTTCGCGTGATAAAAGTATACAGTGCATAGCAAAATAGGACTTTTCAAAATCAACAACGTGACAAATGTGGTGCACCGTAGGTCATCGATGACAAACATGAACAACGGCTGCGGAGATGCGTTCAGACATTCTACGTTGAGCAACTAACTGCTCAGATGTACCAAGCTGCTACCTACCGTGTCCCCCCAACCATAGTTCAGCTAACGTTATTGCGTCTGGACCTCCGCAACAGACATCTGTCTCTCGCGGTCATGCATCTATGCTGTTAATCGGTGACGAAGGCTGGAATTTACACGTTAAGTACCGCCATTGGACATCCACTGAGTAGAGACAGATTCTGTTTTCCGATGAATCACGTTTAATGTTCGATCGGACAGGTGGACACTGGCGTATACGACACTATCAGGGCCATGGTGGCCTGGTTAATTAGGTCATCGTTCTCATTATCGGAAGGTGGTGAGTTTGAATCCCGGTCGACCGAAGATCCATCGTCATTGCTAAAGGCGGCTGGGACACGTTGGAACTGGGCGTGATATCAATGTCCTCCAAGTAAAATGATAAAAGGACACCTCTGGGGGTGGCAGGCCAAGGTCGTCTGCTTGGTCCTACTTCAAAATCACGAAGACTCCACCCGGTTGCTTCTATCTAACTGGTAGAGCCCATTTCAGAGCTAGATGCAGAGAAGCATGCTGGTGCAACAACAACGACGTGACATCTCTGAAAGCAAACCCCCTGCTACTATTATAGGGACAATCCAGGCTGAAGGGGGAGCATTATAGTCTGAGGAATGTTTTCTTGGCGTTCTCCAGACGCGCTCATCATTGTAGAAGACAAGATGAATCAATACATTGCGCATCTGACTTTGCTTGCGCTGTCCAATCCTATATGCGCATTGTTTTACCTCAGAGTGATGGCAGCTACCTGCAGGACAATACGAGGAATCCTACTGCTGGCAGTGAACGTATGTGGTTCGAAGAGCACTAAAAACAGTTTATTGTTCTCCCCTGGCCAGAAATCTCACCTGAATTAAGACCTATCAAGAATCTGTGGGACTATTTCGATCGGGTTTTTCTTTTCATGGATCCTCACCTGCGTAATCAGCTGGCCAAGACACTGGAGTCGGCATGGCTCAGCATCAAAGTGAACACCTTCAAGAACTTAATTGTCTTTCTTCGTGTACGTCTTTGTTTGTCGCTCAACGGTCATTTTTTGCACACGAGGGCTAATTAGACCGGGACTTACGGCTTAAAATGGATTCCGAACCACTACAAACAGCCATGTCCAAGGTGACATTCGAACCCACGAACTTTCGTGTACGTCTGACAGCAGTCCGCTCTGCGAAAGGTAATTATTCTGGCTTTTGACAATTAGTCATATCAATATGACTGGAAATAATTTTAGGGCTGTTTAAATCCACATACAGAAACAAAATATTCTATACATTTATATATAATAATATCAATGTTCCTCATAAAATTTAATGCAAAATCTTAATTATTTTGAGTCAAATTGATTAGCATAGTAATAACAATTCTGGTGGTTTTATTTGCTGAAAACTTTAAATACAATTTTTTAATTTAAATCACATACTTGCCTAAAAAATTTTTTTTCCCGGTTTTTCGCGCTAATAAGATTTTTGTTAAATATTTCATCTCGAGGAAGTTCATTAACACAGATACGATCTTCCTCGTAGTGTTAAGATTTTCAATAATGGGGATATTCTCATGTACATAAGATTACCAGAGTGAAAGGACGGCATCTGATATTTCTATATACAATTATTATTTCTACTATTTGTTAATTGTTTGGTGCTTCATCAGGTGGCAGGAATGAAGGAATCTTTTACTACATAGCTTGCACTCGCACACCTGTGCGAATCCTAAGAGACACTTGGGAAGACTTAGTTATATTAATATTATACAATGAATTTAAAATGCAATTTAAATGAAATATAGAATTTATTATAATATTCAAATATTTTTAGTGAAAAGCACCATTATGTCCGGCTCGTCTCATGCACACATGTTGTTGTTGTCGTGTGCCAGCTAGGCTGGCAAAATGGGGGCACTGCTCCACTTTTCCAACTGAACCATATTTGGTGTGGAGTCTGATTTCTTCAGTTCACACAGGCCATAGGGACCCGTTTATAGGGTAGGCAAGCATTCACACCTCATTCGTACAAGGAAAGGACAAAGACAGGATAGATAGAGAGAGAAAGTACATCCATGCCAGAACCGGGATTCGAACCCAGGATATCCTTATCCGCAGTCAGGCACACGGACCACTAGACAAGATGGGTGGCCCATGCGCACATAATAAACAGGTATGTTCGAAATGTTAACTTTTCTCTCAAAAAACTTAGTAAAATATATGCATTTAACTTTGCATGTAAAACTATACCGATTAAGTAAAAGGATTCAGTGCAAAAGAAAATATTTTCCGTGGACAAAAGTTCTCAAAAGAACACACCTAAACATGGGGCTTAGAAGTACTACTTGAAAAACTTCGTTGTATTAATATTATATGGTGAATTAAATTTAAAATGCAATTTAAAGAGAATATATAATTTATTATAAAAAAAGATTTTTGAAGGAAAGCGTCTTCGGATGCGGATAGTGCGATAATGAAATATAAAACGTTTAACAATATTCAATATCCATATCAAAATACAAGATGCATTTACTACATAACTCGCCTCTTCTATTTTAGGTACTTACTTTATAATAAAAACTATAATTTTTTTTAGGAAAACGCCATTATATTTCTGCTTCTCTTAGTGTGACATTGGGACTTGGAATTGCGGGATTTACTGATGTGGACATTTTATAATTTATAATAAATTGTATTCACAGTTGAAGATGTTTTGCGCCAAATTTTTTTTTAAAAATACAAATATTAGCTTAGCTACATAATTGCATTTTAAATAAAACTCACCTTATGATTTTAATTCAAGTCACATATTTATTGAGTTTTTGCGCCAATTGTTTTATATAATTTATAGGTTGCACACATTTCCAAATCCCATACTAAATAAAGGGCAAAAGAAACGCACGACGTTTCTAAAAGTTTCTTCAATGGGAAATAATTTTTGGTGTTGTGTGTGTCATTGTATTGATCAGTTAATGCCACGTATATTGTTTTATGCGTGTACTTTAAATATTTTCTTGGAAGAAGAGTTTATATGTTGCATTTATGTTTCCATTATGCATTCATCAGACAAAACAGACATGATAATGCTTTTCTTCAAAACTTAATTTTTTAATAATAAAATAAATATCTCGAATAGATTAAAAGGTGCATTTTATGGCAAACGCATCCGTTAATTTTAATATTTTTTTCCAACGGCGGGCACTTGAGGATTGAACCCTATGCCACAACAAGGCCAGAAACTGCTACTCATTTGTCGTTACCCAGTGGGCACCTATAAACCAAGTCACAGAGGTGAGTTGCTTTATCCGCGTCCTACCACCACAAACCCGTTTATAGGGTGGGCCGCATTCATACATCATCACAGAAGAAAGTTCAGAGAAACACAGAGAGAACAGTAACATCAATGCCCGAACCGGGATTCGAATCCAGGACTCACAGCTCAGGAGTCAGGAGCGCTAACAGCTCAGCCATCGGTCGGCATTAATATTAATACGAATACAATATTTATATATTACCAAATGTTTGAATTTATACTCCTGCTTTTCATTCCCGAAGACACTTTTCTGCCATAAAATTTTAATGAAATGTATATTTTAAATGCCTTTAAATCCCATTTTTTGAAAAAAAATTAAATGCAACATATAGTTTAAACATACGTGACATATTTATTGAGTTTTATAACCAATTATTTTTATTTTTTCATATTGGAGCAAATTTCTATTTGACGTGATTGGGTGTGTGTAAAGTGCAAAAGAAATGCACATACTTTTCAGAATTTCTGTCTACTGCAATTATTTTATTACTCTAAATGTCTTTACATACACCAGTAAATGCTAAATGCAAAGTGCTATGCATGTATTTTAATGAGTTTTCCAGCAAGAAGGGTTTATATATGCGTACACATTATGCACTCATAAGACGAAACAGACATGATGGTACTTCTCTTCAAAAATCTATTTTTATAATCAAAATGAATCCCTGGAATATAATTAGAGATGCATTTTATAGTAAATAAATCATTAATTTTTATATGGAAAGAATATTTATTTAGTGTCAAAAGTATGAAATTTATAAATGTGTCATGCACACCTGAAGAAACTCTTATCCATAAATTTATATTCTTTAATAAATAATATTTAGAATAGCTTTACGCTGCATTTTTAATTAAATGCACCTTGTAGCTCCTAACCTAAACTCCATGGTACGAGAGCCCATGTGGGCCAAGGCCTACAGTGCCCATAACAGTTTTCATGACCGAGGGCCCCTGGGATTAGAAGCATATTTCCCAGTTAGGTGGTCAGCCTAACGTAAGACCCCCAGTGGGTAGTTCCCAAGCATGCTTGGTACTGAGTTAATCGACCCACTGAAGGGATGAAAGGCTGAAATTATATTTAAGAAATGTATTAACAGCAGTTGTGCGTCATTCGTAAGTCTGTCTCGAAATAGAATTTCCGAAACAACTTTGTGCAATACTGCTTTATTTGGATCTAAAGCTTTAAGTATATCTTTTAAGTTTTTTTTAATAAACTCTCCCTCTCAATCCGGCGTTTTGCACTAGAAAAATTCCGAGCAATAATGAGACTGGCTTCAGATACATTATTAGCTTGATTGCTAAAGATAATCAAAATTGACTGTTATTTTTTTTAAATTTGATCTTAAGGAAGCGAATATATCTGATCTCAATTTAGAATTTGGTGGATACTGAGAAAACTGAGGATGATTGGTTGCATAATGTCCACATAAATTGCTAGCTTTATAATTTTAGTGTTATTAAAACAAAAACAACACGTTACATACTATGAAACAAATTATAATTAAATTACCAAAAATTCCAGATTACAAATTACACTACTGGCCATTAAAATTGCTACATCAAGAACGAATGCAAATAACAGAACGATATTTAATGGACACATACATTATAGTGGAAAGAACAAGTGATTAGATTTACAGGAAATTAGGATGTATAAATCTTGAGAAATCAGTACCTAGAGCAGCCATCTCTGGCTGCAATAACAGACAGCATTTATCCGCCTAGGCATGGAGTCAAACAGAGATTGTATTGCTTGTACGGGGATCTCAGTCCATGCAGCTTCAACACTATGCCAAAGTTCATCGACAGTAGTGTATGGTGAGTGATGGCGTGCCAATCGCTCGGCAACCATTGACCACAC
>JAJQOW010002447.1:0-17293 GCA_037975125.1 Latrodectus hesperus | reverse complement strand
CACATCTCTGTTTCCTTCAGAGGCCCCGAGACGCGAAACATATGTCCCGATTAAGTGCTCTGCCAAACCCCCATGTTTAGTTCCAAAACATGCAGTGACGTTGCCCAACCCGAGGATAAAACCTCGGACCTGTGGCTTGGGAGCGTTTCCAAGCTTATTAATTTTGGTAAAATCAAAATTTTTGTGTCTATGTTAACTGAATCGATAAATTACCATCATGTATAGAAAATAATTTAACGCTGTAATGATAGTTTAAAGCATTAAGATACCCTTATTTCTTTGAAGAACTTTTTACAGGTAGAATAAATTCGGAACTCTCCCAAGCACGCACACTTACACTTGTGCGTGTAAAAAATGGAAAGCCATCATCCATCTGCTGTTGTTAAACAGCAGTTTGTAATGAGTTAGAAAAGTCATGAAAGTGGAGCGAATCCCGGTGACTTCTTGTTCTTCGTCTCTGTCTTCTTCTTCTTAGAATTGGGTTTGTATGTCATTGGGCACCTCTGCTTTTATCAGCATTTTGTACTATTAACTCCAAACCCAATGTTTCCTAGTTCCAGTTGCTCGGATCACCCACTTTATTAATAAAGTCCGATAACCCTTTAATGGAGTCTAGGTGTAACTCTCTAGTATGGATGATGCCTAAAGAAGTTAATCTAGGGAGGGCAAGGGCCTCGCATTCATAAATGATATATCCTCTTGGCCGTTTCCTCTTGCGTATGACATTTCCTGCAGATAGGGTCTTACTGAAATAGTCCCATTTTATGGAGGTGTTTTCTGAAATAGTAGTGCCCAGTTATGAAGCCTAAGATTAAACGTATATTCTGCCTAGAGCATCTTAGAATTTCAGAGGCAATCCTCGCTGATGATCCACAGATCATACTTTTTGCGTGGGTTTGACCAGGAGTGTTGAGCCAAGCTTCATACTTCTTCCGTTTTTCCCATCTAAGAACATTGGTTTTTGCGGTCTTCAAATTGATCTCACAAAAAGGTTCTGCACCGATGGGAGCAAAAGACGATCTTTGTTTAGCAAGTTCATCAGCCCTTTCATTACCTGTGATACCTTTGTGCCCTGGCACCCATACAAGGATCACCTTGTTTCTAGTTGCCAGTTCTGTAAGAAGGTTTCTACATTCCAAAATCATTTTAGATTTGATAGCCCAGTGACTTTGTGGTAGCGCTTTCACGGTCCCAAGACATAGATTTGAGGTTCGATCCTAGGACTGGGCAAGATGGACTCACCTTTTCATCCATTCAGAGAGTCGTTTAAAATTAGTACCAAAAATGCTTGAGAACTAAATATTGGGTGTTTTATGTTAGAAAAGGACCACCTAACCGGAAATTATACTTCCCACCCCAGGGTCCTCAGTCGTGAAAACAGATATGGGCACATTAAACCTTGACCCCCATTCGCCACTGATAGGAAGAGGAAACATGAAATTGGAATATTAAAGCTTGAGTATAAAAAAGATATATATATATGTATATATATATATATATATATATATATATATATATATATATATATATATATATATATATATATATATATATATATATATATATATATATATATAATAAACAATATCTATGAATTGGTAGATTATACGTAAAACAAAATTGCAAAATTTACGATAAATATAATGAAACACTTTCTGAAACATTAAAAGTAGAAATTAATGATTAATTTATAGATGCATAACATTCTCTATATTGATATTTTTTATTAACCCCTTAACTGTAACATATTTCAGAAAAATGGACCAAAAATGGAAAATTTTTTTGACTGCTAAATTTTATTCTTTATATTATTATAAGAGTTAGAAAATGTTTTTTATAACGAAAATAAAGTTTTAAATACAATAACTACCATATTTATAATTTTTGCATACACATAAAACATTGATTACACATACATGTTATTCGTATTGAGCAAATTAAATGAAATTTTGAAGCTAAATGTAACTAGTATAAACTAGTATAATATAAAAACACAACAATATGATTTTCAATACATAAATTTTACAAATCTTTTACAGTATGATATACCCCAAAACAAGGTACTGCTCAAAAGCCTATATATTGCATTTTTTACAATAAACTCTTGTCTCATGCCTTATTCTCTTCCCTTGTTCATCGGTTTTACGACAGCATATAAAACACTGCCTGGTTGGAGTAGATTTTTCCCCCATTGATGGGATGTGTTCTGGAAAGTGTCGACCTGTGAGGCGCAGTAAGCTTACACTAGGATGCCCTGGTCCTGGTAGTTGAACATTTGGTTTATTTAGTTCAACAATTGATTTTCTGAAATTCATATTTTTTGCACCTCCTGCTGAAGTATGCAAAATAAAGGAGTTATTTATATAACTCCTGGTGTTGGAGATGGAAAAAAATTTTCTAGTAATATTTGTTACCTCCTTTTCTAGCAACCGACTTTAACATCACCTCCCATAATGTTGTTGTAGTCATGGACTACCTTCAGAACCAAAGTTGGAATTGGTAAAAATCTAGGACCACTTATGTCATTTATTAGGAAAATAGGGAATAATAACCCCTAAATAATAGGGAATTATTTATATTGAATTTAAAGCAGAAAAGTAAGATCTTTCGAAAATTTTCTGTAAGTTTACAAACATTGTGAGAAGCAAATTACAGCTGCCAAAGAGTTCGTCATCAAATGTAAGAAATTTTCGATTAATTATTCAATATAATATTTCTATGATGACTAACCTTGACTTCACTGTCTCCATTTGTAAATCAATGTCAAGAACACCAATGTCAAGCCTTACTGACTATGGACGGTATTTGAAAATATGATAGTCTGTTACTATCTTACTCGTCATTTAAGCTACAAGTAAAATAATTGTATTTTTTGAGCTTCTTTGATCCCGTTAGAGACTGCAATGCAAAGTATTAAATGTTCATACGACCTAATGCCTATCTGAAGGTTTGGAGTGGAGAGAATCATGCCAGATCAGGCATCAACCTCGTCACATGAATGGGAACCAAACTACAAGGCATTTGATAATGAAAATTGTTTGATAATTAAATAGTTTTGTGGTAAGTTCGTGTTAATTGAAGAGAAAAGACTAAAGTTTGAGTCCACTTATTATTGAGTAATGGAAGATAAGCGCATTTTATATCAAACGTTCGCGTCTACACTTATAAGGTGAATACTTGAAAGTCTTCTAAACTTCCTCGTTTGTAATGCGTGAATATGTTCACCTATCATTAAAAAATCCTGTCAGAAATAAATTATACAGATTGGCTGCAACATTTAAGCTTTTAGACTCTTCGATTCGGAGTTGTTAAAGATTTCCTGATGGTAGCTTTAATCCATTAAACTTTCGGTAAAAAATCAAATGACTCCTCGCCAAGCTGGCAGCCGAATGGTTAGCGCTCTTGCCTTTGGTTCAACCGTTCGTGGGTTCGAATCCCACCTTGGGCATGGATGTTTGTAGTGGTTCGGAATCCACTTTAAACCGTAGGTCCCAGTCTAATTAGCCCTCGTGTTCAAAAAATGACCATTGAGCGACAAACAAACACTACTTTCCGATTATGAGAACGATGCCTAACCAATTAGGCCACGGTGGCCTCTCCAGAGTAAAGTGCCAACTCGGAGGATTTTCCATAGATAGTGAACTGTATCCCTGTGTCTCAAGGGAGGAAACCCTGAAAACTCCCAAGCACCCACCCCGACAGTGGTACATGCAAAAGGCAGAAGTGCAGCAACCAACTTCTGTTGTTCAACTGTGGTTGGGATCGATCATGGGTCCCTATGCTCTGAAAAGCCACTAAGCCACGAGGAGCTCCTCATATTTAGGATGTTTGTAGTGATTCGGAATCCCCTTTAAACCGTAGGTCCCAGTCTAATTAGCCCTCGTGTGCAAAAAATGACCGTTGAGCGACAAACCAAACCAAATCTAATAACTCCTCAGTATTTACATATACATGGGTCATTTTGTAAGATCATAATTTCATATGCTATTTAGTCTTTTAAGTTTAAATATAAAGTTACCATTAAATTTCTCAAATAATATTTTTATCCAAAATTATATTTACAATTCTGCTTATAGCATTAACCAGAGAGATTGCATATAATACACAAATCTGAATATACTATTAGTAAACTTTGATTTTTAAAATCTTTGGTTTTGGTTACTTCCTTCTCTATTTTTTTCACAAGGTTCCATAGAATGCAAATCCCTTAAAACAAATACAAATGTGAACGACATTTCCCAAGGAAATCCCCGCTTCCACATAAAATATTTCACAAAAATAATCTCCCCCCAAAAGGAGTTTGCAACCCTTTTTTGAAAGGCATCTTCGCATCAATATGGCATGCAGTCCCTGGAGAAATTGCAAGGGCCAATTTAATCCATCAATACCAGATGATGACGAATTATTATTTTTTGTGTGCCTCGTCCATCCCTCCAAAGTCACTTATCGGAAATTTTCCTGACGAAACACCGAGTTATTACGGAAACCCCCACATTTTTCTTCCTCATGGTAATTACCCGAAGAAAAAAAAAGACCTAATCCCTACACTTTGGAGAAATGAAATTAAATTATTTTTTTTATGACATGGTGAGTGGAGAACGGCCATTAGCTGAGCTGTACGGGTGCATGGCTAATAACTGATTCCCATCGGTCTTTAATTTTGTGAATTTCTGGAGAGAGCTCATAGGAAAATTTAATATTTTAAAAATACTTAAATGAATTATTGTAAGTAAAAAATAATTATTTAAGCCGTTATAGATATTACTTCCTAAGTCTCGTCTTTATTCGGGTTTGATTAATATTAATCTTCTATCATTACATTTATTTTTTCCTTCTTTATTTAGGCTTTTACAATGTCTATACTCTCTAATCCGCAGCAGGGTTACAGCTGCTAACCGATACTTAAAAAAGTACCTAAAATCTACTTTCGTCAGTCGAAAAACAAAAATTTTGTTATAAAAATATTTGAGTCGGCCTATTCTCACTTACTCATCTGAAACGTGGACATTGACTGAGAAGGACAAAGAAACCATCTCCATTCTCGAAAGAAAAACTTTAAGAAGCATCTTTGGTGGAATATAATGTGAGAATACATGGCGAAGAAGAACTCATTCTGAGCTCTATAAACTATATAAAGAAACATATATTGTTAAATTTATATGAATACAGAGATTAAAATGGGCAGGACATTTGAGCCGGATGAACGACAATCGGGTGACGAAAAAAATTTCTTGGCTCTCCCCATGGGCACCAGAAGAAGAGGACGACCGAAACTCCGATGGCGTGACTGCCTTGAAAACGACCTAAAAACACTGAAAGTGACAAACTGGATGACCTTATCCAAAAATAGGGGGTCCTGGTATGCACTTCTGAGGAAGGCACCCTGGGCTTGTCAGGCCAATGAAGAAGAATACTCTCTAATAATTCGTGATGGGGCATCTGATGGGAAAAAGCTTCGTTCTGATGTCCAAAAAGTAATATGTTTGATATCATATATTACCGATGAACATTTTACAGAAAGAGATAATATATGTTAAGTTTCATGGGTACAGTGTACCTCCGTAGGTGTTGTTGCACCAGGATGTTTCTTTGTACTTCATCTTGAGTTGAGCACTATAAGTTAGATAGAAGCAACCGGATGGAGTCTTCGTGATTTTGAAGCTGGGACCAAGCAAAAGATCCCCAATACTTGGCCTGCCACCCCCAGAGATATCATTTCACTTGAAGGACATTGCCACCACCCCCAGTTTTAACTTGCACCAGCCACCTTTAGAAAACACGACGGATCTTCGGTCGGCCCGGATTCGAACTCACTACCTTCCGATATTGAGAAAAAGTCCCTAACTAACCAGGCCACCACGGCCCTGTAGTTGTGGCGTGAAAGGTTTACAGAGGATTATATAGATCGGGCGTCAGCTTTGTCACATAAATAGGATTAAAAATAAATAAAATAAGTAAAAAAACGAGAGGGTTAGACATGTTAAATGTATTAAATTGGAATAAATAGTAGCCATAAGCGGGTTCAGTAAAACAATATTTTCAGCTACTATATTTAAGAGCAAAAAGTTATATTTCATAAAATGTTATTTGGTAAATAAATATTATACCTGCCAATGAAACGTTATTTAAAGCTAATATAAATAGACAGGTTTTTTATGTTATAAACAAATTATATATATATATATATATATATATATATATATATATATATAATATATTTTATATATATATATATATATATATATATATATATATATATATATATATATATATATATATATATCTATATATATATATATATATATATATATAATATTTCTTTTAGAAACAGTTTTCTGATCATAAAAGTACGTTAATTCAATTTTTTAACGATGGAATGGTTGTTTAAGTTAATCCAGTAAGGGTGTTCGCGTCATCACTTTTTATAACGAAATAAGTATGAACACGTTTGCTGTGTTCTTAGCTAACCTAACAACCGTTTGCTTAGAAATGCTGGTGAAAAAATCATCAGAAATATTTTACCTTTATATCTGATAGCACAATTATTTCAACAACATCAACTTGCAAGGTTATCGATAGCCAGTGGTTGGCTGTGTAAGCAGCGAATTTTAGAGTTTGGAGTTTGTTGTTGTTGCTGCTGTTTCCAATCCTTCAGAGATTTAGCGGCAGCTAGATCAGATCCAGGACACCGTGAAGTCGAGCAGCAACAGCAGTGAACTTGCGCAGACATGTGCCAGAACGATCCCTAAACAATCCAAGGATCACACACACAGAGATGGTATAAATTTTATTTGCTTGATTCTTGAAGCTGTTCGTTAACTTCAGGTATAATAGTCAACATTCCTCCAGTAACTATCGACATGTTGCCGTTGGTACAAAACATACCCCACAACTAACAGTTTTTAGCATTTGAGTATTGGTGTGTTCTGCCATACTGTGGCATTTATTTGCAGCACTATAAACATACTCTAGTGGACGTAGCGAAGTTAACATAAATGAGCAGACATGTAGTTGTTGTTGCATACATAGCTCTGAACAGCTATATAGTTACGGTAAGTTCTAAGCCACTATAGAATCGATTCGTATCTTATCTTCAGGGTCCTCTTGCAGCAGCATTCGTCACCTTCCAGGGTTAACATAAACGAGCAGACATGTTGTTGTTGCATACATAGCTCTTGACAGCTATATAGTTACGGTAAGCTCTAATCCATTGCAGAATCGATTCGAATCTTACCTTCAGGGTCCTCATGCAGCAGCATTCGTCACCTTCCAGGGTTAACATAAACGAGCAGACATGTAGTAGTTGTTACATACATAGCTCTAAACAGCTATATAGTTACGGTAAGCTCTAAGCCAATGTAGAATCGATTCGAATCTTACCTTCAGGGTCCTCTTGCAGCAGCATTCGTCACCTTCCAGGGTTAACATAAACGAGCAGACATGTAGTTGTTCCTGCATACATAGCCCTGAACAGCTATATAGTTACGGTAAGCTCTAAGCCAATGTAGAATCGATTCGAATCTTACCTTCAGGGTCCTCTTGCAGCAGCATTCGTCACCTTCCAGGGTTAACATAAACGAGCAGACATGTAGTTGTTGTTGCATACATAGCTCTTGACAGCTATATAGTTACGGTAAGCTCTAATCCATTGCAGAATCGATTCGAATCTTACCTTCAGGGTCCTCTTGCAGCAGCATTCGTCACCTTCCAGGGTTAACATAAACGAGCAGACATGTAGTTGTTGTTGCATACATAGCTCTTGACAGCTATATAGTTACGGTAAGCTCTAAGCCATTGCAGAATCGATTCGAATCTTACTTTCAGAGTCCTCTTGCAGCAGCATTCGTCACCTTCCAGGGTGGCAAAGAAGCTGCAAACGAGCATTTGTCTTTCTTTGATACTGCAGATGCTCTCAAGGCATACTGTAGTTAGATTTTAATCTGCCAAAAACTAAGTAAAATTATTTAATTTGTTTTTAAGTAATTTTTTTAAACGTATTAATTATTAATAATAATTTTAGATTAGTCACTTGTCTGGTAACGTTTCCAGTCTTTCATCAATTAATAAAAAATGACCTTATATTTATATTACCAAAACAAAAGCGAAAAGAGTACATTGCTATAATTCACTTTGAATTTGAGTACAAGTAATGTTTGTAAATGAGTTTGTTCCTAATTTTATATGTAATAACAATAAACAATAAAAATTTATTGAAAATAACATTTTAATATCTGTAAACGAATTCAAATAATAATATATACAAGTTTCTTGGTTAAGTATCATGTGTAGATACAGATTTTATCATAAATTTTCATCTTTTTATTAAGGTTAACGAGAAAAAAATCAAACAACCATCTTTCTATATATATATATATATATATATATATATATATATATATATATATATATATATATATATATATATATAATTTTATGATGAGAATATATACGTAATTAATAATAAAAAGAAAACAATATGTAAAAAATGAAGCAACTATTTTAATTCATCTATCAACCAATCATAATATTTTTCATAAATTTGACAAAATAGATATAAATTTGACGGGATTTTATCCAAAAATGTTATTGCTCTAGATAATTTTAGGGAACCTCTTGATTTCATTTCTTTGAGCTAAAGTCATATATATAAATGCGTGCATGTGTGTAATATTCAATACAGTCACAATGCTAAAAAGTATTGAAACGTGTAATAATATATGCACCAATATATTTACTTTACCAAATTATGTGTTTTTTGTCTCAAAGAATCTTCTTTTTCATATCATCTTCCGTTGATGAATAAAAGCTGAGGCTATTTTCACACGTAACCGAAGTCGATGATCATCTGATCCAACAATGGATTCTGTATTCAGGTACTTCCCAGATCTAAAGAAAAGGAGGACTCAAGAAGAGATGATGTTCGGGTGCTTAAAAACAAACCTCGAAGATTGTGGACAACATATTTGCTCTCATTGTCCTGTTGAATCATCGAAAAGGTAAGGGTTAAAAAGGAGAAAGTTACAAACTTACAGAAATGCAGAAATAAATACCTTCAGAAATACTATTAATTGTGTAACATACCGGTCAATCAGTATTAATTTTCGTGTAACACCTAGTCAATAGCTGTTCATTTTTGTGTAACAGGGAATATACCGGTCAATCAGTATTAATTTTCATGTAACAGCTAGTCAATACCTATTCGTTTTTGTGTAACAGGGAATATACCGGTCAATCAGTATTAATTTTCATGTAACAGCTAGTCAATAGCTGTTCGTTTTTGTGTAACAGGGAATATACCGGTCAATCAGTATTAATTTTCATGTAACAGCTAGTCAATACCTGTTCGTTTATGTGTAACAGGAAATATACCGGTCAATCAGTATTAATTTTCATGTAACAGCTAGTCAATAGCTGTTCGTTTTTGTGTAACAGGGAATATACCGGTCAATCAGTATTAATTTTCATGTAACAGCTAGTCAATAGCTGTTCGTTTTTGTGTAACAGGGAATATACAGGTCAATCAGTATTAATTTTCATGTAACAGCTAGTCAATAGCTGTTTGTTTTTGTGTAACAGGGAATATACCGGTCAATCAGTATTAATTTTCATGTAACAGCTAGTCAATAGCTGTTCGTTTTTGTGTAACAGGGAATATACCGGTCAATCAGTATTAATTTTCATGTAACAGCTAGTCAATAGCTGTTCGTTTTTGTGTAACAGGGAATATACCGGTCAATCAATATTAATTTTCTTGTGACAGCTAGTCAATTGCTGTTCATTTTGGTGTAACAGGGAATATACCGGTCAATCAGTATTAATTTTCGTGTAACAGGAAGTATGCTAATCAATAGCTGTTCATTTTTATGTAATAGAGAGTATGCCAGTCAATAACTACTAATTTTTGTTTAACAAGGAGTAGACCACTAAATAACTATTAATTTTTGTGTAATAGGGAGTATGTCAGCCAATAACTGTTAATTTTCGTGTAACAAGGAGTATGCCAGTCAATAACTATTAATGTTTAGCGTAACAAGGAGCATGCTCGTAACTAACTTTGAATGCTTGCCTAACAGGTATATGCCTGTCAATAGCTATTAATTTTCATGCAACAGAGAATATGCCAGTTAATAGCTTATAATTTTTGTGTAACAAGGAGTATGTCACCAAATAACTCTTAATCTGTGTGTAACAGAGAGTATGCCAGTCAATAATTGTTAGTTTTGTGTAACAGGGAGTATGCCAATTAATAAATATTAATTTTGTATAACAAGAAATATGCCAATAAATTATTAAGGTAGCAGGGATATGCCAGTCAATAGCTATTAATTTTTGTGTAACAAAGAGTATGCTAGTCAATTATTAATTTTTGTGTTACAGGGAATATTGATAAGAAAAAACTATAAAGATCAACATGGGAGATAAATATGTTATTTTACTTTCCATGGTGTACCATTTTCAAGAGATAATTATGTTCCCCTCAAATTCTATAGTTATAATTTCTATAAGTGTACAGTCTGTCATGTATTTTTTGTTATTTTTGACTACTGCAGACTAACATTAATTTTCCCTGCAAACAGGCGCATATATGTGTGTATGTAGATGTAGTGGCATCTTTTTTTTTAGTTTGTTTACAGAAACTAATGCACACAATATTCCTTGCGGTTTTCCTTTTGTCCTTTCAAAATACAACATAACGATCCTCCATATCAATAAACATATGTAGCTTGTAGCATGTAGCTGGTTTAATAGGAACAAAGAAATAGGTTCCTTAAATAGCTCAAAATATTTTATTACAATTTTAGGTACAATTTGAGCACAACACAGATACACACAGATACTACAAATAATACTAAATAACAACTAAAACATTTAAATTTGAAGAAAAGAAAATAAACATAAGAGTCATATGGACATGTCTAATAACGTCGGTTGTTGGAGAGGGACTGGCCTTCTCGTTGACGATGCCATGGGTGGCGCTGCAGATAGAGGGCGCTACAGACTCCCCTCTGGCTCCGCCGACGTCCCGGCAAGGAGACAGGATTGAGATTAGGAAGCTGCTGAGGGTGTCGACGTGGTCTTCCTCTACTTTTCAAAGGGAAAACGGGACCGTTATCTCTAGACGATTGTTGATAAGGCATCAACATACTGGTATGATAAGTACCGAGTACTTGATCAGAGGCAGCAGGGTCTGCAACATCATATGTATTTGGTGATCTATTTGTTAGGATAATATAAGGTCCTTCACGTTTGGGCATGAATTTCTTAGTTGTTTTGGTCTTAGACTTGCTTATGGGATGTAAAGTGATCCAAACTTTATCACCTGGTTGATAATAAGCGGGTCTATGCTTCTTGTCGAAGTACTCCTTTCTTGCATCTTGTTTTTGTTCTACACGTTCTCTAATTAATGGTGTAAGACGTGCAAATTCTTTCAAGTAAGGTGTTATCTCTGCAACGAAGTTATCGTTATCAATGACAGCTCTTATATCATGCTTGACATCATCTGTGGTTCGAAGCTCTCTTCCGAACTGAAGGTAAGCTGCCGTATGACCTGTAGAATCACATTTTGTAGTGTTTAAAGCAAAACGTATCATGGGTAGTTTGTCCTCCCAAGTATCATGTGAATCACCTACTAGAATTGCTAATTTGGGTTTTAGGTCTCGATTTTTCCGTTCAGCAGGGTTTGCTTGAGGATGGTATAACGGTATAAGATCTTGCTTAATACCCAGGATTTTACAAGTTTGTTGCATTACAGCACTGATGAACTGTACGCCATTGTCACTGATTACCGTTCTAGGTAGGCCATAGCGTAAGAATACTTCTTCTATCAATATTTTAGAGCAATTGATAGCTGTAGCATCTTTTAAGGCAAAAAGTTCGACCCATCGTGTACTTGTATCTTCAACAAGAAAAATCCATTTTTTTTCAGTTGGGGTCTCTGGGAGAGGGCCAAACAAGTCTATTGCCAGCGTCTCAAATCTTTGTGAGTAAATAGGAGTTCTGAGTAATCCAGCAGGTTTCTGGTTGTTAGATTTGTACCGATTACATTCAGCACAATCTTTCACGTATTCGGCGATAAACTTTCTCATGCCAGGAAAGAAATACCTAGAAGCAATCTTATGATACGTGTTCTCAGCTCCACAATGTCCTGCAGTGGGAGTATCATGATATTGCTGTAGGACACGTTCTCGCTCGTGACAAGGGACAACTAACTGTGCTTCTTCTGACTCTGTTTCAGGCGAATATCGATACAGTATTCCCTGATTCATCAGATACCCTCTACTAGTCCAATTTACATAGTTTTCATCTTTCCGACCACTTTCAAAGCACTCTATTATCTTTCTCACATCCTCATCCTTCAATTGTTCTTCACGAATATCTTTAGATTTCCTGGATGGCAAATCTATGGAAATAGTGTTCAAGTTACAAACAAATTTGTCCACTTTATCAACTGGTCTGGACAGAAGATCTGCAATTACATTAGATTTTCCTGGAGTGTAAAGAATTTTCGGATGATATGACTGGATTTGAAGAGCCCATCGAGCTAAGCGTCCGGATGGCGATTTAATGCTCATAAGCCACTTCAAGGGTTGGTGATCAGATGCAATGATAATTTCTTGATTTTCCACATAGCCACGGAACTTTTCAAGTGCCCATACCACAGCTAATGCTTCTCTTTCAGTAGTTGAATAATTTCTTTCTACTGAACTGAGCAATCGACTGGCATACTCAATCACATGTTCTTCCGGCCTTTCTCCTTGAATAAGGACTGCTCCTAGAGCGTAATTACTAGCATCAGTTCTTATGAGGAATGGTTTAGATCCATCTGGCTGAGACAACACAGGTGGTGAAATCAGCCGCCTTTTTAACTCATCAAATGCTTTCTGTTCGGTATCACCCCATGTCCATTGTTTATTCTTTTTTGTTAAGTCACTAAGGGGTCTAGCAACTTCAGAAAAATGGGGAACATATCTCCGAAACCAGGAACAAGTCTGTAGGAAGGACTGAACTTCTTTAGCACATTTTGGTGTTGGAATTTTTTGAATAGAAGATACTTTGTCAGCATCCACTTCCACACCTTTTTCAGTTATCCAATGACCTAAATACTTCACTCTGTCACAAGAAAAATGACATTTGCTTCTGTTAGCATTCAGTTTAAACATAGAAAGTCTTTCAAACACTTTTCGTAAATCTGATAAATGTTCATCAAAAGTTTCTGATAAGATAATGATATCGTCAAGGTATGACAATGCAAAAACATCTTTGAGACCAGATCTAAATTTATCAATGAGACGTTGAAAAGTTGCGGGTGCGTTGCGCAACCCAAAAGGCATACGTAAAAATTTAAAAGTTCCAAATGGACAGATGAATGCAGTCTTCTCTTGGTCCGATTCATGAACTTTGACCTGATGATAACCAGATCTTAAGTCTATCGTAGACATGTATTTCGTCGACTTGGCTTCAGTCAATAGATCATCCATTCTAGGTAGTGGATAGTTATCCGGAATAGTCGTTGAGTTTAACTTACGGTAATCAACACACAATCTGATGGTACCGTTCGGTTTAGGCACTAATACCACAGGACTTGCATAAGGAGATTCACATTCCTCAATTATTCCTTCAGTTAGTAAGGAATCTAGCTCTTTCAACAACTCTTTCTTTGCAGGTGTCATTCTATATGGAGGTTCAGCAACAGGTAGGCTATTTCCAGTCTGTATTCTGTGTTCAATAAAAGGAGTAGGTTCTCCCCTGGTTTGAAGTTATTTTCAAATTCATCCAGCAATAAATTTAATTGGTGACGTTGTTCTCTTGTCAAGTGTTTTCCTTCATCATTTCTCAATTGCACAGAATTAGAGGTTCCTGAAATTTCAGCAGACATATCAGGCGAAGTTAATTTTTGCGACATTATTACTTTTGCAGCACTTACGGTTTCAGATGTTTCCTGATAAAATGGATAATGTCTGTGTGGATATTCACTAAAATGCCAAGTGCCATTCTGGATGTTAAGCACAATACCAGCAGCCTGGAGAAAGTCAGTGCCAAGCAATGTTCTATTACCTTTAGCATTTGGTAACGCAATAAATTTCATACGAACTTTCTTTCCTTCTACATTAAGATTCACGACTGTTGTCAAGGCTGGGACATTTCTTTCTTTTCCATCAGCAAGTACCATTGTAATATTCTTCTTTTGAAATTTAAAACCTTTCTCTTTCAATAAACAAAAAAATCTCTCTCCCGCAATGGAATTTGATGCACCTGTGTCGGCACAAAAAGCTGCTTTTTCACCACAAACAGTTAAAAAAATTGAGCTAGACAATGAATCTGAAGCTTGTGCGGTATACAATTTTACACCATTAACAACTGTTTTAGCCTCTTCTTTTAATATGTTGCACTTTGGACACTTAGACTGAATGAAACCAGGATTACCACATCCATAGCAATGAACCGAAAATTTTCTTTCTGGCTTGTCTTTACTAAATTTTGGACTTTCATAGTTGGAATATTTTATTTTGTTATGTTCCCTAGAGTTAGGAGGCTTATAGTTTCTTTCTGAAATAGATTTAACATAGTCTTTGAAATTTGGCTTCTTAGCAAAGATAGGTGAATTTTTCTTCATTCCCAGTCTTACATTTTCATAACTGTCAAGCTTTTCTGCAAGTTCTAAAGGATCATTCAGCTCTGACCATTGATCAACAAAATGTTCTCTTACCTCTGGAGGTATTCTTTTCTTTAACTGGTCAGCTATAATTAAGTCTTGCAATTTCTCAAAAGTGATGATATTTAACTCCTTTACCCATCCCTCGAAATATGATTTAATTTCAAAATAGAAGTCTTTCCATGTTACTTCTGCACTTTTTCTATGTTGCGAGAACATCTGCCGAAACCTATCTGATGTAAGGCGAAAACGCTTCAAGAGCATCTCTTTCGCCTTTGAGTAGTCGTTAACATCTTCTTCATTTTCTCTAGCAATTAATTGATTTATTTCGGCTGGCAATGAGCCTATCAAGTACGGCATCCAATTCCTTTCAGGTATATTCACTAATTTTAATTGACGTTCAAAAACTGTCAGGTACAGTCCTATTTCATCCTTATTGGGATTAAATTTTGGGAGAATACGATTCAGATCCCAATTTGTTTTCTCTGCTTCACTGGCTGGAGCTGTGGCAGTGGAGGAAAGTACTTTCTGAGCTTCCACTTGAAGTTTCAAGCGTTGCAATTCATACGATCTCTCTTTTTCAATGCACAGTTCTTTTTCTTTGGCAATTCTTTCGCATTCAGCTTGTTTTTCTTTTTCAAGCCGTTCTTCTATTATATTAGTTAGCATATTTTTCACTAATTCTTCATCATAATCGTTTGATTTGGTTATAATATCTTTCAGTTGAATTACTTTTAGATCATCTGCTACCCCTAGCCCCATTTCTATAGCGAGGTTTCTCAAATCTTCTTTTTCCCTTTCCCAAGGAAGGCCATTTTTGCATGAGTTTATTTTTAAGAGTTCTAAAGTTATTTTCAACTGATTTAAATACTGATTTTTTTAAAATATGTGTTTATTTATTTTAGTTAAAACGAAATTTAAACACCATCAGTCTTAAATACTATTATGTGAAAATATAAACATTTTAACTTTAAACATAAGTAAAGTATAACCTATTATCATTTATCCAAATATTTACTGCAAATAAAATGAACTCTTAAATTATTGTAAATAAACCTGAAATATTCATATGATATTCACTGAAATCAAACAAAACCAAAACAAAGCATTTCACAATTCTACCATAAATTTTATTTTCCTTTCATTTATAACTCTTTACTTTCGTTTTATAATTATCAATAATTACTAAATATGTACCTTTGTTTATAAATTATATTTTATCAATACTTTAATACCACATTCAATAATTCAAAATATATTAATTGAGATAACTTAATCATATGCATTCAAAGAATATTTTATATTAAAATAACAAAATGTTTTATTGACTTTTTATATAACTTAAAAGTTCTTCAATTTTCTAGAATATCAATTCTGATACCTTTTACCAAAATATTAATAATAATGTTGTAATCTTAAAATATATCCTTAAATATATACATGGAATACAATATATTTTCATTCTTTATTCAATGAAACCACTTACTAAAAAATAAAACACAAAGATTCTAAACAGAAAGTGAATGACAAAAAAAATTAAATAAATAAAAATAGCAATAATAGATATTGAAAGGCTAGACAGTGAGGCGTATATGAAAGCAATAACAACGGTCGTTTGCGGCCCCTTGTTTCGTATTTTAAATCAAAACAAAAGTATCATCGCATGAAAAATGCACAGTCATCAGACAATTAAATTCTGTTAGATACTATATTTTAAACACTATTTCACTGTAAAGAATATATTTTCAACTATTCAGAATTAAGAAATATAATATATGAGAAATAAAAATATTCAGAAGTAACAGAGATATTAATTCACGTACACATACTATAATACTTCAAATATAATAATAAAGTAAATATATCTTTTAATTCAATACTCTAATACAAAATATTATTCATTTAATAATATGTGAAACATATCTACCAAATCAAACAAATAATTATACTCGCAAGTAATAATACTGTTCAAAATTCCAGAACATAAAATAATAGCACTTTTATAGAACACAACTTATAAAGAAACTTTTTATATAGTTTTATATTCATACGTGCTTAAACATTAACATTTTTGTGCTTAAACGTAACTTAATTTTAATTCTTAGTACAGTATAAAAGCAACTTATCTGGAATTTTCAGATCGCTGAACTCCTCAAACAAACAAGAAAAATTATCTCGGATGAGATTACACTTCTAATGAATCCATAAAACACTTCACATCAGGAGGTAACCTGTAAAATTTTGAGTTCCCCTCCAACAACAAAATTTAATTCTGGGTAGAATTTTCAAGAGCAAAAGAAACTCGAACTCGGGTCTCACGTTGGGCTGCCATTTTTTGTAGCTTGTAGCATGTAGCTGGTTTAATAGGAACAAAGAAATAGGTTCCTTAAATAGCTCAAAATATTTTATTACAATTTTAGGTACAATTTGAGCACAACACAGATACACACAGATACTACAAATAATACTAAATAACAACTAAAACATTTAAATTTGAAGAAAAGAAAATAAACATAAGAGTCATATGGACATGTCTAATAACGTCGGTTGTTGGAGAGGGACTGGCCTTCTCGTTGACGATGCCATGGGTGGCGCTGCAGATAGAGGGCGCTACACATAATATTAGTGCTACATATATAA
>JAJQOW010002446.1:0-17297 GCA_037975125.1 Latrodectus hesperus | reverse complement strand
TGTTTGTTACCAGAGGAAAACATTAATGAATTGCTTGAAGTAATTAAATTTAAGATAAGTATATTCATATTTATAATTAGATTTAATGGTTAGAAATAAACCTAGCGAGTTCAATGAAGACAAGAATAACAAAATGTTTATCCAGAAAATATTGGTTATGTTCTTCATAATAATTATTATCTAGATAAACATGTCCTTCCTATGAAGAAATACGTTTGTTAAATTCTTAATCAATACTTTAGATTAAAAGATGGTATCAATCTTCAGTTGAAATGGATCAGATGAGTCAAACTCAATTTCTTTAGGAGGAAGGAATTGTTTCCTCTCCACGCGCACAATATGGCCTTAATAATATTATGCAGTTCTGTGTTATTATTTTTTTTTTATCAAATCTAACTGTATGCATTTCACAATTACCTCTGGTTAACCATTTTTCTTTTTTGAAAATTAATTTTAACCTCAAACAAATGTTTCAAGAATATTCGAGTGATATAAAAATAAAAAACATTCGAACTGCTTAGGAGCCCTACTTACTTTATTCTATGAAAGAAAAAAATAGGACATCAGCAAACCAAACTTCTCCCACACAATCTTTCAATCTTTTACGCAAAAGCTGTAATAATTCTATCAGCGCCGAAGCATGCACTAAAACATAATACAAATTGTATCATAACTAGTATTTATCTTACTATTGTTAATTTTTATAATATTATTAATGTAAAAATAAAACATTCTCAAAATATTTCTCAGTGATCTAATTTTTTCTCTTCATAAAAATATTATTTCCTATTCTGAATCAATGCTGATTTTTGCTACCTCAAAAGAATTTGTCTAAAGAATAATGAGAAATAATATCAAAATAATTAAAGGATTTCATACTTGAAGTTAAATATAAAATGGGAATTTAAAAATTAAAAAAAGCAACTTTTACGATGCCTAAGCGAGTTGAAAGCTTATGAAACTTAAATGCAGACAATTTTAATCTACACATATAATGTATTCGTTTAACGATAATTCAAAGTAACGTGTCGCTTCATATTGTTAACCCATGAATATAGCCTAACCATCTTTTTAACTCTTTTAATCTAAATTAAGAGATCTTGCATGTTATATGGTTTGGGTATAGTATAGTACAGTGTTAAGAATTTATATATTTCACATAAAAACTACTTGATTTAAACCTATAAAATATATTAAATCCGATACGTTTTCTTAGCTTTAAACAGTTTTAAATTTAAAACGCAATTTTTATTCTTAACTTTAAGTAGTTTTCTTCCCTTTTAAAAAATAATGCATTAATAAATTAATATTTCAACAAACTTCATTTCTAAATATTTGCTGATTTTTATATCTTTGACTTAATTTACAAGTTCAAATCGGAAATATAATCAAAACTAATTAAATTATTATGTGATTGAAAAACTGTTGAATAAAATTTGATGAAAATTAAATTTATTACTAGTAAAATCTTGATTTAAAATACATACATGTAACTGTCAAATCTAATGCATTTTATATTTTGATACATTTAATAAAATATTTTGAACATAATGCATGTAGAGCAAATAATGATATAAATAAAGAACCGAAATGAAACATGATTTTTTTGTGTAACACTCATATGACATAAGGAGCTGAAAACATTACACTATATTGCCCTCTTTTTGCAGCATGAAATAATGGAAAAGTTCATCAAAATCATATTAAGAGGAGAAAAAGACGCGATAAATCAAAATAGCTTATTACCCATAGCAGAAGTGACAGTTTGAACGAATTTTTTTATTTACTCGACTGTCTCAAATATATATATTGACAGTTCAGAAGAGATTATTAATTGCGATATATATATATAAATATTGAAAATACTAGTCTATAGGCAATAAAATGATGAAATTTTCTGAATTCTAATTGAATAAAAACTTGTTGTGTTTTAAGGTAAAAGCTTCCACATCTGAATATAACTGAAAACGAATGAATTTTTTAAACTTAAATTTTCTTTAAATAATGTGAAATAAATAAATATTTTACTTAATTCATTTTGAGAATATTAAAATGTAATAAGTAATTTATATGACGTTTTTGTGAAAGATTCATAATATTTGTCTGCTCAAAATATTATTGTGTATATAAATTTATAAAATGTTTATTGTGCTTTATATCTTTTCCAATTTCATTAATTTTATTTAAACAAAAATATTTCAAAATTATTCATTATATAAATAATATATCACAAAAGTAATAGATTAAATATTGTATTATATAATAAATGTTGTTTAATTTGTTATTTATATTATACCATTTAAATAATAATGGTATTATATAAGTAATAAATTAAACATGGCATTTATTTTTTTCCAACGACGGGCTCTTGAGTGACGAACCCTATGCCACAACAAAGCCAGAAACTTCTACTCATTTGTTGTTACCCAGCAGGCACCTATGAAACAAGTCACGGAGGCGAGTAGTGTTGTCCGCGCCATACCACCACAAACCCGTTTATAGGGTGGGCCACATTCATACATCATCACAGAGGAAAGGACAGAGAAACACAAAGAGAACAGAGAAAGTAAGTAACATCCTCGCCCAAACCGGGATTCGAACCCGGGGCCCACAGCTCAGGAGTCAGGAGCGCTAACCACTCAGCCATCTGTCGGCAACATGGTACATATATATATATATATATATATATATATATATATATATATATATATATATATATATATATATATATATATATATATATATATATATATATATATAAATATGTGTGTGTGTGTACATATTGGTCTGTTGTGGAAACTGATATGGAGCACATCAAACATTTAAACAGACGAACTATTACCAATAGACTAACTGCATTTTTATGTTAAAAAATACATCCCCATTGCTACATATTTTCATGCAGCAAGAAATTTTTTATCTTGAATTTTTTTATTATGTTACTTTCAAGATTAGAAAAGTATTTTCTATGTCAGATCGCATGTTGATCTGTACTTGCATTAATACACGTGTCCTTTCATACTTTAAGTAATCACTCAGTATTTTGATGATAAGCGAAATCATTTTTCTTTGTTCTGTATTCATAATGTTATCTTTAATTATACATCGAAAAGTAAAAATAGTCAACTAAGAAGATACGCTCTGTGTAAATTCAGCATTCTTCAATTCTACTCCACTGAAAAAAATCCACAAACAACTCAAACATAATTCATGACAGAACACAGTTCGACTTGCAACACCCACTTTTTCAATACTTTTATCAATGTGCACAAGGATAAAATAGATGTGATATCATTCAAAAATTTCAAAGTTCTCTTCTATAATTGTAAAAATGAGCCCTGCGTTGTTTAAATTCATCCCAATCTCTAACTCAAATGTGTTCAAACAATCATTAGTGAAGTTTCGGTTCCATTGGCTCAGCGGATAGGTCGCTATGAATTCATATATAGGGGAAGACTTTTTTGCTACCCTGCATACATATATGGATATGTATTCATATGTATATGTTCCTTTCAAGTATATTATATTCGCTTATCTCCCATAAAATTACATTACCAAACACATGAAAAATTAATAAAATTATGCTTTATTTTCTTACTTTGCTCTTAAGAATTTCATCTATCAACGTGTTGAATATCATTGAATTACATATCATAACATTGTTTCATGTAAAATCGAACAAAGTTACTATAAATAAAACGAAATAAACAGGATGAAAGACTTAAAGCTCAAAAATAAACATTTTGACATTCGCTGTGTACCATCACAAACACACACATACATTTAATTTTTTTTTTTTTTTTTTTTTACATTTGATCACATTATTTTTTTACAAAAGGCTGGAAAAATATTTATATAATATGTATTTCCAGTCTTTTTTGTAAAAAATAATGATCAAATATACATACATATATACATATATATATAGTTTTTTTGGTTATTCCTTATTAAATCAATGTATTGTTTTATGGTGTATGTGCTTTTTTTAAGACGATTGAATTTACATTCAGATTTTTGTCCTGGTGATTTTATTAAGCTGTAGAAATAATTTCATTTTAATAAATCTCAATATTATTTCAATCTTATAAGAAGATTTTACATATAAAATATTGTCATTTTATAAATTAGGAAGCTAATTTAATAATTTAGTAATCATTTCCTATTTATAAATGGATGCATTTGATCCATGCTCTTTGAAATACATTCATAAAATATATCAAAAGAAATCGAATTGCTTCGCTACCATCAATATTAGAAACTTTAGAAGTAATCAAAAAAGAGATGGCCATTTAAGTAAATAAAATTAAAAAAAGGCAAAATTGAACTAAGGAAGAAAAAAATAAATAGCCATGACATTCCAATATTTTTTCTAAATATTACACTTCAAGATTTTTTTGAAGGTTAAGGTACTTCTTAAACGGAACTCATATGAGAAAATATTTTACTTTATTTCTTCTATGCGACTCAAAAAGCATGTGTATTTGCTTTCATTTTCTAGAATAAAACTCACAATTTTCTGAGAATGTCTCCAATAGCTTCGATAGGAAATTGAGGCAGTGCGATTCAAAGTAGGCCTACAATAAACTTGAGTCTTTATGGATGGAAAAAAACGCGTCAAATGTGGCGTCTTGCTATTAAAGTTCTTGAAAGAAACAATACTCTTCACTTTATTTTCATGCGAAACGCCATTAATTCCCTTTAGTGTTTCATGTTCTTGGTAAAATGAGAAAGATTACTTCAGACTTCAATACTTTTTTCCTCGAGTTTGCTTCCAAATTATTCTTCTGTAGACAAGTACATTTCTTTGATATTTTTTTTTCTGGTATGCATTTGTAACGTAAGAATAATATTTAAGAATTTTTTATTAAATATTAACTACGGCTAGATATTTGTTAAGGAGGATATATAGAAAGCATTGTATTGCCTCCTTTTAATTTATCGTACACTATATTGCCTTCATTTAATTTATCGTAAACTATATTGTATAAAATGAAAAGTTATCCAGGAAGACATAAGCGCTATGTATCTTCTCATACCTACAACAGCCATCGGGTTTTAGGCTGTTCGCAATACGGTATGAGATTAAATTTATTTCTCATGGATCAATATCATAATACAAGATGTAAAAATATTTAAAAAATTTCATAGCAGCTCATGAGAACTGAAGGAATAGTCTAAATCCTTATTATTTATGAGAATCTTCTAGCTTTGTTATGATATGTAACATGTTAAAAAGAATAAAAACATGTCAGATTGATGGATAATATGATTAAAATAAATCAGTAGTTTTTCAAAAACATTTGCAAATTGAATGAAACATAATTAAAGTTCCGTAATTGATAATCAAAGTATTTGGAAAATCAATAGCATCTAAATTTGCGTAGAATATTGTTAAATAGAATTTGTGCTATCATACATAGAATGTTAGGCACAGATACCGGAGAATCCAGGATGCCTAATTTGAATTATTTTGGGGATGAAGAAATGTCGCCAAGATGACGTACTGCGACATGCGTGATGACGTAAACACTAGGGTTGCCAATATAATTAAAAGGCTTTTCTGCAATATTCTGATAGGTTCATATCTATGACGTAATAAAAACCAGGTTGCTATATATCTAAGAAAATTCATAAAAAAAATCACCAAACTCAGAATTTGATATCCTGGATTAAACGGTATCTGTGCTGAACGTTAATTTAAAATTACACTTAGCGTTTGCTAATACTACACAGGAGCTTTTACAACAGTTAAGATCCGCTGCTACAGACACTTGTTGCAATAATTAATTTGCCCATGCGCATCTTGGATGATGGAGAGTTAGAAACTAGCCATGAAATCGTATTTAATCATTGAGTTGGTGAATAGTAGCCTAAAAACTTTTCTCATTAACACACAATCACATTTCAATTCAGTGAGATTGTTGATGAATACACAATTTTAATTTCACTTTTTTATTTCACACTTTTTAATCATAAAGAAATTCTTTTAAAATAATTTACAGTATCCTTATAGAGAAGTATTTTACATATTTAAAATTGTTTGAAATAAAACATATATTGCTTAGAATTTTAAGTATGACAGAGTTCTGTACGTAGATTAGTTCGGAATTTGAAAAATATAATACTAAAATTTTTAATATAAGAAATATTTTTCAGTATTACTTCATTCTGATTTTCAGATTTACACTTTTAAAAATGCAAAGAAAATGGGTGCATATTTTATAAACGTAGATTATATAAGGAATGAAAACTGGAATATATATTGTTTCTAATATCAACATTTAGTTACTTCATTTTTACACGTTTCTGATAGAAACATGACTATTTTAGTACAATTTTTACATTCTTCTCAATAAAAATACTCGAAAACAAAATAATGAAAACAATGCTATACTTTTGTGAATGAAATGAAAAATACCTAAGTTATATTAATTTTTAAGAAAAATATAAAAACAATTTTTTTATTGTTTCAATCATAAAAGTGTGTTTATCGAATTGTTTTGATGCAATGCCATAAGCAGACCTTTTTCCCCAGTTTGATGTATCTCTTACCTTCAATTCAACAGTTTATGGGTTAGAATCCCACCTTGGGCTTAGATATTTGTAGTGATTCGGAATCTGCTTTAAACCGTAGGTACTGGTCTAATTATCCCTCGTTCCCAAAAAGTGACCCTTGAACGACAAATAAACCTGCACGGTTTTAGATATTTTAAACTTTTTATTACACTGTCAAAAATCTTTTGATGTGTAAGCAGTTTAATTTAAATATGATAATGTTCTACAATTTACTCCTTAGTTTTAGAATTAGAGTTTTATTTTAGTATTCAAACTTTGAAAAAAACTATAAATGCCCTAAAATAATGTATTGAGTTTAAACGATTGAAAGCTTATATTGCATTATTTACCGTTGTAGGTCAAATGACTAAATTGTCAAAAGTTTATTTTAAATATTTTAAGAAAATCACAAATGGAATTCTTGGCGACAATCAACAATCAACATATGTCAGAATGAGTATATTTTGGTGACACATTTCTGAGATTAATTTTTCATTTCATTAAATGAATTGTTTCGAAGCTGGTCATCAGAGTAATTAAATGTATCTCAAATACCACTTCCACTGAAAAATTCTTGGTATTAAGTTTTACATCATTTGATATTAAGAGAGATACGTGAGAAATGTGCTTAAGTGAATTCTTTTCTATATTTAGTTGCCTGTTATGCGGTGTGGCTTGAACTGCCAGAATATCCAGCGAAAATCGTTTGCATTTTTAATTTGATGAGAGACAGAAGCAACATTTAAATGAAAGAAATGTATAGTTTCGCGATATGTATTGAAAATATTATTCTACGTATTCCACTCCTCTTTCTCTAATTTACTTATTTTGGGAAGTTGATAAAATATGAAGTATTAGTTTGGAATTATAATGCATGTAAACAAAGGCTACAAAAATCAATCATTAATTTTTATTTAATAAAACAGAATATATAGATAACTTTTTTTATTAATTTTCTTTGGTTGTAAAATATACAGTTTCATAGACTGATACAAAGTTTTTTATGTTTGATGCGCAATAGTAAGAATTAAAGTTAATAATAAAATATTACATTACAACTGATGATATCATAAAAATTAATATTAATAAGAAAATAAAAATAATTTTTTTCCTAATTAGGTTTGATTTTGGTACATTTGAATGCCTATCTGAAATTAATAAAAAGAATTACACAAGTGAATAAAAATAGATTATGTTTAATAAAAGGAGTATTATTGATTCATTGCTAATTTCAACAGAAAAGTGGATCACAAAATAAAATGAATGTAATTAATTTCGTAACACCTGAACAAATATTTTTGCTTCATAGACAAAGTGACAGTATAAATAGTGACTATGATTATTTCCTCAACAGTTTGTTCTAGCTATATAATTTCCGTTGTGGAAATGCTTAAAATAAAAGAAAATATGGTATAAAATGTATAAAAACCACTATATTTTTATGAGAGTTGCTATGATACAATTGATGAATGGACGATGTGGTTCTGGTACTCAAAAAGTAGAATAAGAAACGCATTAATGAAGAATAGTTATGCCACTAAACGAAAATGCTCGTAGTTTTTCCCTATTCAGTGAGATTGTTGATTTAATGATTGTAAATTGTCATGGTTCCCATAATCACTATTTAAAAATTAAAATAATTCTACACAATTTGTTAAAAATTGATTTCAATATTAAAGTCAGATGAGATGAGTGTAAAAGATTCACTCGAACAATCTCATGTGATAGTAATTTGAATTTGAAAATGAATAAGAATTGTAGAGAGATTAAAATACAAGGTTAATTGTATTTCATGAAAAAAAATATGCTTTGTTAACGAAGAAGATACTTCGTGTGCTTTGTTGCAAAACTGCAAATTTAACACTGTTAAAACAGATTTTTGTTTTTAATTTCTTTAATATTATTTTAAAATCTATTCTTAAGGATGCAAATTTTGCAAATGGAAGTTTTTTTTAATTTTGTAAATTATAAATTTGAATTTTATACTTCAAAAATACTTATTTTAAAACATAGTAAGCTTTAAATTTATGATAATCCAATTTAAAATTTTTAAACTCCTGGTATACTAAAGTTAGCGTACCACTACTTCATTTAAAATATCACTTAGTTACTTCAAAGTGGTCAAAAGGTCACTTATACGATTGAGAACTGGTGTTCTCCAAATTTATAGAAAATGTAAATGCACCTCATATTCTAGACTCTTGTTGCTTAAATGGTGTCCAACTTAACTTAAACTTGGCGATAACTTATTTGATATTTTAAAAATATTTCAAAAATGGCTTTCGATAGGCGATTTATCGTGATATCAGTAAAATTGAAGCACCTTTGGAGAAATTGTATTTGTAGGAGTGCAAAATTGTTATTTACTCTTTAAGCAAATTATTATAAACATCAATACTTATTAACATCAATACTTTAAATTATGCAAATGAACACTATTTAAATAATACTATATATTTGTATAAATATTGTCAAAACATTTTTAATTTAGTTCCACTTGAATTATTCTCACTAATTATATTTAAAAAATCCGATAAGAAAGTAATATGTTTTCTGGTAAAAGTTTACTCACGGGTACCTCTTCCCACACAACCAAGAACGTCTAATGGACGTCCACGAGAGGTCCACCATATCCAGTGGACGTTATGGATGATAAATAGACATCTATTGGACGTCCATGAAAGGCTATTCAGTGGATGTTTGCTGATCGACCACTATGGATGTCTAATAGACGTCTATTAGACGTCAATTTATGGACATTAATCATGGATATGTGTGGATTAAAAATAGATGTCTATTGGACATTCGTTGTGGATGTAATCTGGACTTCGATGAAGTATCAACTGTAACCAAGCGGCCATCTTGGTTAGACAAGAAAAGCGCTTATTTCGTATTCCTTTACCGTAACTGTGACAAATTTATTTCTTAATTTTTGATAATTAAGCTATATTATTTTCTTAATCTGAATTTAAAAGAAGAAATGGGATTTTGTGTAGCATTCGGATGCACTAATAGAAAGAGCAAGAAATTGGAAGGTCAGAAAAATTTTGGTAAGCAGGTAAGAAAAATTTTGTGCTCTGCTTAAGTATTGCTTATTCGCAGTTTGCTTAGCTATCGTTTTATTATTTAATGTATTTATAATTGCAAAAAATTACATTACGTTAAAGATAGTTTAATAGTTGTTAAATTATATTATTTTTAAAGTAATTTCTAGTTTAAAACAATATTGAAATTCATGTTCTATGTATGGAACCATAAAGCAATGATTAACTCTATGCATGCTTTCTAAGGCTTATGTATGGTACATCGATATTTTAGTACATGGAAATAAAAAATATATAATTTATGTATAAATTTTCTTTCTAATTATTATTAAGCTTCTTATATCAGTTAATGTTAACGAATATAATGTGTTTTGATTAAGGACAGTAATTCTACTAATCCTTTTATAACCCAGTTAATTGTTCTTGGTTACCTTAAAAATATTCAAAAAATTTTAAAATTCATTTACAATGCGGAATATTTTTTTTTTTATCATGAACTAATATACAGTACTTTTGCATGTTCATCTACTTTTCCTCAAACCTGAGTTTGCAAAGGGTTATAAAAATAGCTTAAAATATATTTTTTAATTGTTATAGTTTTTATAGAATGTTTCTTTTTTAGAAAAAAGTTAAGAATAATTTGTTTTTTATGACAATTAAGCATATATTTGTATATATAAGCATCTTTTATATTGTATAATGTGTCTTCCATAAGTGATTTTAATCCAAGTGAAGAATAAGCAAAATGTTTTGTTTTTACATTCTATATGTTATAATTATTCCATGTATGTAATTTCATTATATGTTAAAGTTAGTTCATATTAAAGTAACATTTTTGTTCAAAAACCATAATTATGTTTATCACTAAAATATTTAGTAATAAATGTGTTGATCAAATTTAATATTCTAGTATTAGTTTTGATAAATTTAGATAAAAGTAAAAGCCTTTATGTCCATCTGTAAACATTGTCAAAGAAGTTTAGAACATTAAGTAATATTTAACGGTTGTGTCAAATTGTTCTTTAATTTTCTGAGATAAATCAAATGTTTAAATATCTATTTGTCAAATCAGATTTTTTATGTTTAGTATATAAAATATTCATTTCTCTCTTGCCATCAAAAGTAATGATGTGTCACCTAATTTGCTGTTTTATAATTTAGAACTGATGAAAAATAGTTAAATGTGAGATTTTGATTGATGTATATATTGTATGAAAAGCTTAGTAAATTGTTCATATTTTGTATCTACCTCACTGTTATGAAATATATTAAATAATTTTTAACATGTTGAAAAGTACTATTCAATGAGCTTTTGAAGACAACATCAATGGATACATTGTAATTGAATAAATTAAGGTACCAGGATTTTGCAAAAGAAATAAGAGTTTTATTTAGTATTGTATGTTGTACTTAAAAAAATTATAGTTATACTTAAAATTTTACAATTATTTTAAATACTTTAACTGTAATAAAAGAAAATTTGAGAATATTAATAATAATAATTTTGATAACAAGTCTTTATCAAGAAAATATATATAGACAAGACAAGAAAATATAATAAATTTATAATTATACTTTCTTTAGCAAACAAATTTAATCATTCTTGGTGATGAAAACAGTTTTTAGTTTATTATAACCTATATATTTTTAATATCAATATATATAAATATATATCAGAATTATAGGTATAAAAGATTAAAAAAATTTATTTCAGAATTTTTTGTAAGTATAGTTTTTTTTATCAATGTTGAGTAGACATGTAGTGCTTGATATTACAAATATCCAAAATGTAGATATCTAGATTTCTGTCAGATGTCTAGCCCTTACAAAATATGGATATTCAATTTGCAATAGTTTTAAATATCTATGAGATCTCTCTCCAATATCCAAAAGTTAATGTCTAGATGATATTTTATGATATCTAGTGGACATCCAAGTTTTGAATATCAATGGACATTTGAATATCTCAAGGATGTGATGCAGATCTAATAGATATCTGGATATGAATTGAAATTGACCTGGTTATCACATAGATATTTGTGGTTGTGTGGGTAATGTTAATTCTAGTGAAGAATAAGCAAATTGTTATGATTTTATATTCTATATGTTATATTTATTTCATGTATGTTTTCTTATCTGTTAAAGTTAGTTTATATTAAAATAATATTTTGTCCCAAAAACACAATTATGTTTGTCATTAAAATGTTTAGTAATAAATGTGTTGGTTAAATTTAATAATATTTCTTTATTCTGGAATTAAGCATTAGAAATATTTCATACAAAATGGCAATTTATCATTTGCATGCTTATATGAATATGGTTTTGGTATATAGGATACAAAGCTTAACTTGGGCAGATATCAAGTTAAATCAATTTTGTCTTTCTGTCATTGAGTATATAGCTGAAATAGTAATACACAAGGAACTTAGTTCCATTCTTACTATATTCTGTAACTTTGAATGAAAGATGTCATTTTTTAGTATTCTTATTTCTTTTAATAGTTTTCCGAAAGATGAGCAGCGGAGAGAAATTTGGATCAAAGTTGTACTTTGGCAAAATTGGCTTCTCTCCAAACATAGTAAACTGTGTTTAGCACATTTCCCCGAAGAAATGATAGATCAGATATCTCTTGCTTGTGTCAGATTAAGAGATGATGCTTATCCTATTTGCAGAAGGTAAGATTGTTATAAAAATATTCTCAAAATTCATAACTTTTACTAATGAGAAATAAAAAATATCTTTTAATCATTTTAAAAGGTAGAACATATCTTTACATTTAATTCTAAAGAATTTTCTTGTAAAATCAGAATTTTCATAATTTGTTGATATTTAAAAAAAAAATTTTTTTGAAACTTTTTGTTTTAAACAATGCATAGCATTCAATAATTTTTATTATATTTTAAGAATTTTTAACACTTTATTTGATATTTTAAATTCTAGATCTAATAAACAACATGGTTTTAAAAAATCTCTAAGTGAATCTGATATGCAAAATATTAAATTATTTCTAAAGCAAGCAGATGATTATGTTTCCAATTTGAGGGTAAGTGTTGGAGGTCCAAAAATTTTAAATTCCAACAGGAAAATTGGATTTTTAGGATTTAAATTATGCATTCAGAGTGTATTGCATTTAGCAGAATCATTAATTTGTCCTGAAAATCCTCCATTATTTTACTTTCCATTTTACAAGGTCAGCCAAGATCATTTAGAACTTTTCTTTTCATCAATAAGATTTCATGGTGGCAGCAACAACAATCCAACAGCTCGCTAATTCAAAGCAGCTTATAAAAAATTGCTTGTGAATTCAGAATTGAAACCTGCATCTTCTGGTAATTGTATTCCTTTAACTGAAATCGGTATTTTAAGTGTACCTAATCACAATTCACCTATTAATGTTATTAATATGTCAACCTCTCAAAATAATATTGTACATTTGTCATTAACAATCTTAAATAGAAGTCCTGATTTGATGATAGAAGAGCAAGATATATTTTTTAAACTAGATTTGCTTAATGAATTTTCTTGTGATATAATTTATTATATTGCTGGATTTGTAGTAAAAAATTAAACCAACTTATTAAATGTGAAATATGTTTTAAATGCATTACAAGCAGTTACTCCCGATAATTTGTACTTGATTTCCTTCAAATCACAGGGTAAATATACCCATGAGATGATGTTTACAAGATTTGTAAAGTGTGTGAATCTGTATTTAGAAGAAATGCTATTTTACACTCATTTTCAAAATTTCAAAATGTCAGAAAAATAAACATTCAATGTGAATTGGATGCTTTATCTGTGTTAAATATTGAAAATATATTTTCTCAATTGAAACTACATCAATTTGATAATGATCCTCTGGATAATCATGTCTTCCAACTAATTACAGCTGTAATTAAGCATTATTTTGTTATCTGTATTAAGCATTATTGTAAAAACACTTTAAACAATTTGAACTCTATAGGACAATTATATACAAAAGCAATTATTTTTAAAGGTCAGTAATATATTAGCTTCCTTGTATAAATAATCAAGAGATTTTTTTGTATTTAATAAAATAATATTTAAACATACTATGATTATTTTTAATTTCACTCCATAAAAGAAATTTAATTAAAAATTATTAACATTTAGTGAAAAGAGTGTGCAATAAAATAACATTTGGAGGTTTATTACATTCAAAACCTTCCTCTACTAACAATCACATTTTTTTAAAGGTACTAAATTATATAGATGAGTGACATGTATATGACAACAATAAAATTTCTAACCTTGAAAAATAACAAAAATTATTAAAACTTAAATTCTTTTTATGTTATTAAATTATTTTTATAACTTATTTCCTAGCTTGTGAAAAATGTCAGAAAAATAAACATTCAATGTGAATTGGATATTTTATCTGCTTTAAATATTAAAAAAATATTTTTTTCCTCAATTGAAACTTCATAAATTTCATCATGATCCTCTGGTTAATCATGACATCTAACTAATTAAAGCTGTAATTAAGTATTATTTTGTTGTCAGTGTTAAGCATTATTTTAAAAATACTTTAAATAATGTGAACTCTATAATTATATACAAAAGCAATTATTTTTAAAGGTCAATAATATGTTACCCTCCTTTTATAAATAATCTAGAAATGTTTTGCATTCAATAAAATGATATTGAAGCATATTGTGTTTATTTTTAATTTCACTCTAAAAAAGAAATTTATTTAAAATATTATCATTTTTGAAAAGGTGTGTAAAAGAATTACATTTAGTGATTTATTACATTTAAAACCTTCCTCTACTATAATAGTCATTTTTTTCGTTAAATGCACTAAATTATATAGGTGAGTGACATGTATGACAAATATAAAATTTCTAATCTTGAAAGAAATTTAGGTAATTAAATAATTTTTATAACTTTCTTCTCAGCTTATAAAATATTACATTTTATTTCACACAAAAAATATATTCTGGACAAATTGTTTTCTTTATGAAAAAATATGTATTTTAATTGATTTGAAGTTATTCTTTGCTATACTTATCAAAATATTGGTGCATGTGCAAATTGTACTATTACTGAGCATGCGTAGTTTATGAATCACTCAAGGCGTTCATCCCTACTAGCATTTCATGCTCCAACCAAGATGGCTTCAATTAGACCTAATGCATTTGATAGGATATGCCACTACTCCTAGCTCTATGAATGTTATCGTAACTTGTAAAATTAAGCAAGGAAAAATATTCTAAAAATATTATTTGTAAAAATTGTTTAAAATTGGATTTAATTTGCAACAAATATTTATCTGATGTAAATTAATTTTTATGTAATCATTTGAGGTGAAGTAATTTACTATACTAATTTTCAATTATAGTAATTATAAGGTACACGTTCATTTTATATTATAATTCGTGTTTATGCAAGCATCGGAAAATGTTTCTATTTTTTTTAAAATTCTGCTTCTTTACATTTTGGGTAAGTTACTAGCTATTAAATCATTTGATAGTCTAAAAATTTGTCAACTAGCTTTTGGTAAGATTTCATGTTTGTTTTAGTGTAAACTAAATTTTCTGCTTTACTAATTTATATTAGTAGACAAATGCACAAATTAATGAATTCAGGAACTCATATAAATTCATGAGAAAGTGTTTAGTTTAATTAAATCAGGATTCGGTATTTGAAGACTACAATCAACAAGTGGACCCACAAGAAATTTTCAATTAATCCCTTATTGTATTGTATTTATGATATGGAAAAAAAAAGATTTTGGAATAGTCATAGATTGCTAACAAATCCATTCTGGTACGATAATCTACATGTTTGGGGCATTTGGTACCGGTAGTAGTAACTCCTGTGATTGAGCCATCTTTTAAAAGTAACATAATGATTTTCATTTACTTTGTGTCCACAATTTATTGAAAAAAAAATAATAATTCCATACAAGAAGAAAATAGCTCATAATTATAATTTTAATTTGTACAAATTAGAAATTGTAAAAGAACTTTTAAAAATAAAAATAGATTCTTCAAAATTATAAAAAAATAATTGTGAATTTTTTTAACAAAATACTTAAATATAGAACTGAAAAAATATGAATATTAAATAAGTTCATTATAATTAAGTTTAATTGAAATACATGTTCTACACAAAATGATACAACACTTTAAACTCCTGAATTTTTATTTTTTCATTATGTGATTTTGAACTCTATTAATAAAGAATACATTCGCTTATCTGCACAACTTTTACAATGTCATAATAATTATTTTCAAATCTCTAAATGTTTTTTTCTTCTAGATGCTGTAAGAAAAAATGCAGCTTTGTGCAATGTTACTGATGCAATACTTATATCCTGTGTGAAAAATTGGTTACGGCATGCAAAAACTAGATATTTGAATGAATTGAAAAAAATTGTAGAATAATAAAATGTTTTATTTATATGATGTTTTGAATTCATTTTAAAATACATGTTCTATTAGTATAATGCTGCATTTACTTATTACTGTAAAAGTTTTTCAAACATTAATTTCTCACTGTAAATGGTCTATTTTTTATTTTGCTTGTTTCGCAAAAGTCCTTATTGCGTTTTCGCATTTTCTCTTCATATTATATCAAAATATTCTGTTGAGCATTTTTTGTGATGTTAAACATCACAAAACAGAAATATATCATTTATTTTTAAAAAATCAAATAGGATATCCCATCTGCCAAACTTTTTTAATCATAATGTGTAATTAGAAAGTAATATTTTTTTAAATAATAAATTAAAAGTGACTGAATAGATTTGGTAAATATAAGGTTACCTTTAATCTCTTAAAACTCTGTTTTGAAACTTAATACTCAAAGAAAAATCCAAATTTATTCAATATACATGTGCATTTTCTTGCTTTAAGTTCATTTTTTATCTTTCTTGTTTGATAACGTTCAATTGAATCGATGTCAAATTTCTAAAGCAAAATGTTTTAAATAAAGTGATACTAAGAATTAAAATTGATATTTTACATTAGATATATATATTTATTCTATAGCTGTGTAATTGAACCAAATTTATTGCATTTGATGTTTTCTACAATATAGATTTTTTTATTGTAAATCAATATTTTCATGCTCAAATACCTTTAATTAAAAGCAAATAATTAATATTTGTGATTTGCATGTAATACTTAAAGCATTTTATGTTGGAATTACAACTTTTTTAAGGTAAGTCGAAATTTAAAATTAATCTGAAAAATTTCCTGTGTTGTAAGAAATGAAATATCTTTTATATGAATACTTAGTAAAATTTATTTTTCTGAAATTAAGTTAATTTTAATATTTTATAAAGTAAAAGTAAGCAAATTAAAAATTATTTATTTAATATTTACGCAATTCAGTTGAATATAAAAATTTAAAAGTGACAACAAAATATTTCACAACATAAGAAACGGCCATTCATAAAAAATAATAGTATATGATTGGAGGATCATGCGCATTCTGCTGTGTCAGATTAATGACGTCACTACCAATGCTGTGACGTCATATCCAAAACACGTCCACCAGTGGTTATCTGTGGACATCCATTAGACGTCTACTGGATGTCTTCTGGACGGTCAGTGGATGGTGCACTGGATCATTTATGGACGTCCAGTGGATGTCTACTGGATCACGGTGGATCATCCAAATAACATCCATTGGACGTACTTGTGTTGTGTGGGTTGTTATTTTGGTGAT
>JAJQOW010002445.1:0-17312 GCA_037975125.1 Latrodectus hesperus | reverse complement strand
CTGCCTTGGAACTCCGAAAGGACATCAGTTATTTTTTCTGATGAAAAAACTTAATTTATATCACCCAGACGGTTGTCAATGTTATTGGCATTGTCTGGGTACACAAGAAGGATTTATTCTTCCAGACAGAAAGAAGGAGGCAGTTTAATGCTTCGGATATCTGTTGGCTATGTTGAAAAGACCAATTTAGTATCTCAGGATGAAAGACAGAAACATACGGATTGCATTCAAATTCTAAATTCAGAGCTTCTTCCCTTTAGCGCTGAGCTAGGAGGAGAAAATTGGATATTTCTACAATATGGAGCATCCATTCACACGCCAATGTTGTTAAAAATTGGTTTTTGAAACAAATAATGTTCGAGTTTTGCCATAGCCTGCTAAAAGTACAGACCTCAATATTGTTGAAAATATAGGGTAAGTAACTGTTCGGCGTGTTTACGCCAAAGGCAAGTAATATAAATCTTTGATCAAACTTCGAGGATATTTGAATTGCATTCCGACAATTTTTCTCAAACCAAAATTCAAGACTCATATGATTCAATGGCAACTAGTCTTTGAAGTAGTTAAAGTAACTGACAGAAGAACTCCCTATAAATAAGACTTTTATCTTCCTTTTCTTGAACTGTCCTTCTACTTTTTTCACACAGTATGATATGAATGAAATTATTTTGCATTATATTAATTGTTATAAGTAAATAATTTTTTATTTCATGTTACCAATATAGTTATCTGATTGTAAATAAGTGCGATAATCCAATTATTTTGTAAAAATTCAAAGTTCTTCTCTTATTTGAAAAATCTCTAGTGTCCTTCTACTTTTTTGCAGCAGTGTATAAATCAATTAAAGTATATTTGTTTTGATGCCTCAACATTTTTAAATTGATATTTTTTATGTATATAATTGTGGAACTTTTTGATTGGTAAATTAGTAGTCAGATTTTATTTCATATATATCATTTTATATGTTGCGTCTTGAAATTATCTTTCTCATCAATACATTATTTCATTTATATCAAAACATTTGTTTAATTTCTTTACATAGTTATATATATATATATATATATATATATATATATATATATATATATATATATATATATATATATATATATATATATGTATATATATATATATATATATATATATATATATATATATATATATTTATATATAGATATAGATATAACGAACTAAAAACTAAACCTAAAATTTGGATAATGGTGAAAATTTAAAAGCAACACTAAGCAAAGATTGAAAACATTTATAATAAAAATAATGAACAAAATAATTAACTTCACGGAATTCATAAAATAATTTATTTTTAATGAGTCGGTTTCATTCATATATTAGCCAAGTAGATATTTGAATGTTTAAGTTTCTGGCTTTAAGTTCAAAAGTCCGTGGGTTCGATAACTGCCTTATGCGTGCATGTTTGCAATGGTTTGAAATTCACTTTACTGTAATATTCTTTGTAGTGTAATTACTGTAATTCACTTTACTCACTAAACTGTAAATGTTTGTCCAATTAAGTATGATAAGGATAAGATTCTGGTTGAGTGATCAATAAACTAACATGAGTTCAAATTTACATGAGTTCTTACATGAGTTCAAATTTAAAACTGTTAATAAAAATCGTGAGAAAGTAAATATAAAATCATTTATTCAGCTATACACTCTCCTTTTTTTTCTTCTCTCATTTTCATAAAATGAAGTCAAATCTATATTATTATAGGAGCCAACCAATGGCTGAGTGGTTAGCGTTCCTAACTCCTGAGCTATGGCTCCAGGGTTCGGGCATGGATATAACCTTCTTTCTCTGTTCTCTTTGTGTTTCTCTGTCCTTTCTTCTGTGATGTTGTATGAATGTGGCCCACCCTATAAACGGGTTTGTGGTGGTATATGGCGCAGGCAACGCTACTCGCTAACGCTACTTTGTGACTTGGTTTACAGGTGCCCGCTGGGTAACGACAAATGAGTAGCAGTTTCTGGCCTTGTTGTGGCATAGGGTTCGTCAACCAAGTGCCCTACCTTGGAAAAAAAATATTATAAGAATTATAATATGCTCTGCTGTTAGGATCCTTTTACACCTTTAAAACACTGCAAAGGGCGAAAGTAATGGCTGTTTGTCTTGTAGAGAACCCACTGCGGATGCCACCTTCGACTCCAAAAGTGTACAAGTTACCTTTAATTAGACATAAAGACGCAGCAAAATCTCCCAAACATTCCATGCCCTTATTATAGATATCATTGCACATGGGGGACATTTTCACCACGACTCAATGAATGTACCCCAATTGCCGCATTTCTGGATCCAGACGGATTTTCAGTTGTGTTGGGATTCCAACTCTCTACCTTCCAATGTCGAGAAAGAACACCATTTCATATCAAGCCACGGCGGCCAGCCAGGAGCTTATAAGCAAATATACTTTGATATTTCTAATCCTTTTTTCATAGATCAAAACTTTTTTGCATAAAACTATCAAAATTTTATTATAAAGCACTTCCTAAATAAGTTGTTGTCATGTGCCAGCTAGGCTGGCAACATGGGGTGTATATATATATATATATATATATATATATATATATATATATATATATATATATATATATATATATATATATACTCCATATATATATATATATATATATATATATATATATATATATATATATATATATATATATATATATATATATACTGCTCCACTTTTCCAACTGAACTATATTTAGGCGTGGAGTCCGACTTCCTCAGTATACACATGCCATAGGTACCCGTTTATAGGATAGGCAACCATTCTCAACACATTCATACAAGGAAAGGACAAAGACTGGATAGATAGAGAGAAAAGTACATTCAAGCCCGAACCGGGATTCGAAACCAGGACTTCCCTATCCACATTCAGACACGCTGTCAGCAAGACAAGTTGGGAGGCTCATAAATAAGTACATTCTCTTTATATTTCTTCCTTCTCCTTTTAGAACAAAAATCTCATTTTACGGAGCTATAGATTTACATAATACTGTCATTTTCTTTGTTTTTAATTTGAATTAAAAATTTATGGAATCCAGTAATACAATCCCTCTTGAAACAGTTACTAGGAAATTCAACAGAACTCAGTTTGCGATTGACATACGCGAGTAACTATTCATTTCCCGGCGGAGCATTAATTACGACTGTTAATTTGGAAACTGAAGTTTCTCTCGATGCATCACTGATTTTTCCCGCCAACTTCTCTTCCGATTTTGATTCATCTCGAAATGAGGATCGTAATTCAAACTTCTGGAAACAGCAAAATTAAAATGAATTTGGTGATTCAACCAATAGAGATGATTCGCAGGACAATTCCAAGGTTTCGGATTCAGATGACATTAATCCGCACTAGATAATTTCTCAAGCAAATAAAAATAGGCTAGATAATGTAAATCATTACGCTAAAATTAATGATTATGTCTATCTAAATATCAATTGTTTGAATGTCTAATGAAAACCAACTCTAAACTGTTTTGCAGCTCTATATCTTTTAATTTCTTTTGAACGATTGCAAAATATAGTGCAGTACGCTTAGAAATATTATGGTCCTATTGAATAATACTACGATTTTATTTATGACCTAGAGGATGAGATAATCCAGAAAAAAAAAGAGTAATCTTCAAAACTTTATTCGCAGTTTTCTTAGTCATAATAACTACAATTATTTTGGTCTGAAGCTTTTCACACGCTAAAAAAACTATATAGTTTCTAAAACACAAAAACACAGCAAATTTTATTACTGATAATTCAACTCACCGCTAAATTTTTAACAGACTCACTTCTTGGCTGAGGCTGATATCTATGCCTTTTAGTATGGATCTTACAAGTATGCAAATATTCCTATAGGAAGCACATGGTAACATATGCTTCCTATCAGAATATTTGCATACATGGCATATCATAGATCTTACCGACTAGCCGCATTAAAAATGTTAATTTTTATTTTGGTGCCAGAAAGGTCGCCAAATCACTCAAAACATCACCAGATGTAGCCAACCTGTCCTGCGACTTACAAATCTATTTCTGAATTCCACCATTTTTACAGAATTAGCGCTGCTAAGATATTAATTTCAAAATTTATATATAAATACACACAATAATAGAAATATTTGAACAAATACATAGTACGTTCATGAAATGTAATTTATTTACATTTTTTGTAATACAATTTTTTTAAATGATAAATTGAATATTTTTAGTGAATTTCGCTATAATTATTTTTAGTTATTGTGAGGTCCCATTTACATATATAGGAATATCAAAGTTTGTAATTAATTCTCAATTGAGAACACAAACATTATTTTGGATGCAACTGCTGTTTTTTATGCTATTTGATATATTAGATTTTAAGAACCGAAATTAAATTCAATGTAAGAAACAAAAAATGGTTTATGTTATTCTTTCTTCGTACTTCTCTCATACTGCATAATCATATATCGTCTCATACTTCATAATCAAACATCGTCTCATATTGTATAATTATACGTCATGTCATACTTCATAATCATACATTATCTCATTCTTCATAATCATACATTATCTCATTCTTCATAATCATACATCATCTCATACTTCATAATCAAACATCATCTCATTCTTCACAATCATACATCATTTCCTACATCATAATCAAACATCGTCTCAGACTTCATAATCATACATAATCTCATACTGCATAATCAACATACTTCTCTGCATCTAGCCCAGAATTGGACTTTTCCCAGTTAGGTGGAAACTGAAGATAGGGGCTTCGTCATTTATAGGCAGTAAACTCCCAGAGTATCATGTTATACACATCCCATATTGAAAGTAACCGGCCACCCTAAGCGAACGTTACGCATTATCGGTTAAGTTGGTATTTGAACTCACTACATGCTGGCAATGTTAGCAACACTCTACGCAAACAGTGTCTCTTATCTTACTGTTTGTTAAAGATAATTATTTCTGAAGAATTCCGTAATAAAGAAAATATCATATATTGAATAGCATAAGCAGTTATTTTTCTAGTATTAGGCTTTTAGGTTTTATCCAAATTAATAGAGTTTTTTTTATCCAATGGTTATGTTTATGAACTATAAAAAGCAATGAATTTTATGTAAAGGAAGATGCTTTTATTCGTGTTCATCTCCGAATTTCGGTTAGTTCTCTTTCGCAAGACTCACTGCAACCAAGTGATAGGATGATGCTGTTCAGAGCAGAAGCGCCCTGGTTCGATCCCAGCCATTGTTGAAATCAGGAGATGGATGTTACATTTCCATATTTTGCATGCACGTCTGTTGGGGTCTTATCTATGCTAAAGTTCTCCCGGTGAAAGCGATAGGTAGCTGCAGTTGACTGATTGGTTGGGGCGTTCATTCTTGTTATCAGAAGGTATTGAGTTCGATTCCTGACGAAATCGAATTGATTGTGTTTGCTCAAGAAGGATAAGGCAATAAAACAAGTCACAGTGTCCTCCATGTGAAACAATAATTTTGGGGATGGCACGCCAGGTGTACGGGTCTTCTGCTTCTAACTGGCGAAGACCCACCGGCTGACTTGCTAAATGCTTTGCAGGAAAGAGGCAAAAAACATATTTCAATCATTGGTTTCTCTAAGTTTTGAAACAGCAGGAGCTAGATCGCACATCCTTCATAATGAACTGCGTGGTTTCATGGATTTGATCGATATCTCTGTCGGTCAAGTAGAATAAGATTACAATAACAACATTATAGTGTCAGCTCTCTTCTGCAAGTCTCAATCTATTCTCTGAAGATTGAATTTGAGTACATTCAACCCACCAAGTACATGCGATAAACCCACCGAATGGTGATAAAGTATAACAGCTTTAAAACTAATGTAAAGCATATAAACATACCCAATATGATTCTGAAACAAATTTTCATAGTTAAGGCTTACATTTACATAATTTATGAGAGAAGGTATACGTGCTCGTTAAATCTGTGGAATCGAAAGTCCTGTGGTCGGATGTTGAGCAGTTAACTTGGGGTGTAATGGTCTGGAGAAAATTTCCTCCCCTTCCAGATCAATGTGCAAATTGAAGAAATGGACCCTCTGGTGGAGCCATCTATCGGAAGAGACTTAGAGTAAAGTAGTACTTTCACCTTCCTAGTGACCTGGTTAAACGAAAGATGCAACGTACTAACTTAAGCTTGGCTTGTTGAGTGTCATAAATAACAACAACAACACGTTTAACTCAAGGAAAATTATCCAACTAATATGTTAATTTTTGGAAAATTCCTTATTGAAATCTTGAACCAATTTTCTTGTTGATTATTTAATTCTATTTTAATAAGATTTTTTATTACTGAAATAATTTATGTTTCATTGGTACTTAAAGCAACATATTGTTTATTTCATTGGAATATATTTTTCTCTGCCATGGTGAATTCATATAATCATAGTGCTTATTTTTATATTTTATTAAAAAAACACGTATTGTTAAAATTAATTTTAAATGAAATTAAAAATTAACTTGAAAACATATTCAGAAGAATCAGAAATGTTTTTCGTTACTAAGCTACTAAAGCTTCACACACACAATTTTAAACTAACATAATCTGTAAACTAAACACACAGCTAACTAAATGTATTCAATGTAGTTCTTAATAACAGACAAAATAAAAGTTTGTACCAGCATGCTAGCCGGTACTACCTAACCCTGAATTGGGCTCTACCAGTTAGATAGAAGCAGTTGCGGTGGAGTCTTAATCATTTTGAAGTGGGACCATGCGGAAGACCCTTAATGCTTGGCATGCCACTCCAAGAGGTATCATTTTGGTTGGAGGACATTGCGACCACCCCCAGTCTTAACGTGCCTCAGTCGTCTTTGGTGAACTCGACGGATCTTTGGTTAAAATGGCATTCAAATTCACTACCTTCAGATATTGAGAACGACGGCATAACCAACCATGCCACCGCGGCCTCCCAAAATTCAGAGCGACAACTTTATCCTGTTGACAAAAACAAATATTGTATTCAACTAAAAACATGGAATTTATTTTAAAAAAACTAACTGCACTTAATTTATTTGTTATTTAGATACAATATATTTAAGTATTTTCAAAATGGCTCCTTTGGGCATCGATACAGAGCCTTACACATCGCGTAACATTTTCTGCAATGGACCGCAGTTCGTCAAGTGTTAATTCAGCCCATTCTCTCTGAAGGGTGGCCTTTAGGCATTCCAAACTTCGATGCGGTTTAAAGCATACTCTAGATAGCAGAATATACCAAACACTATAGTCCATTGAATATAAGAAGGCGAATAGGGGGCCCCATTCCCACAGGTATTTGGTCAACTGGAATATTTGCTTGACACCAGTTTTGCGTTGCATTTGCTCTATGAAAAAGGGCAGAATCTTGTTGAAGTGTCCAGATGCTATTTTTAAAAAAATTTTGGGCCCAAGGAAGTAAAACTGACAGTAAAATCTCATTGTAGTACATGGTCTTGATCATTTTGACGCCTTGACCTATGAAAAACAAAGGAAGTTTTTCCAGATTCACAAATGCCTGACTAAACCATTACTGTCTGTGGTCTATCATCATCATGGCCAAGCTCCAAGAATCATTTTATAGTACTTGATACCGTTTGTCTGAGGATATTTAGCTTTCTGCCAATCTAAATTAGCTTTAACCCAGCCTCAAATAAAGCAATTATTTGTCGTCGTTGGTTTCAAACAAGAAAATAAAAACTACCTATTTGTCTTACTAACGTTAAGATCTCATAAGCAAATGAAATTATTATAAAAAGTGATGGAGATGAATTAAGCCACTCAAAAGCAGTACAATTTTGTCAACAGTATAAAGTTGTCACCCTGTAATAGGTCAAAATCGGAAGTATTTCAGCCAAGAGTCGTCATCTTTGATGTTGGCTACCCCTACTAATAAATATTGCAAACCGAAAAATTAACTGCTACAAAATAGCTCTGTATTTATGACTATATTGGGATTTACTTTGTTTATAAAACGTTGTAATATAAAATTTAGGTATTTTCATGGTATTTAAGAGCGTTGTAAAAGCTGTTGAAACTGAATATAAATAATTACATTTTAAATAATTAAAAAACTATCATAAAAATACATTATTTACACGATGCTCAGTAATACATTTTTTCAAACTTAAACAAAAAAGAAACGAAATAATTTATTAAGAAGGAGAAAATATATGCCTCTATGCAGCTTTCAATCCGTTATATTTTTCATCTTTTGTCTGATTCCAAAGAATACCCTTCCTTAAGAAGCAGGGTCTGGCTCGTATTTGACAGCCGCGAATTCGACGCCAGGAATTGTAACCAGAATTCTTCCGGGATGTGGCTTTTCTGCGCGGACTACTGAATACATATGTAGCGGTTCGCCGCTTCCATTTTTGTGACATAATAAGATAGATCTCTCTATGGTGCTTCGTCCCTTTCTCCATATTCTACTGAGATATAAAATCTATAATTTTGTAACATATGTTTGGAGGAGTTTGTTGAATACATTACAACTTTATAGACAGGTTATTGAAGAGCTGCATTTTATTTTCTGTACCCGACACATAAAGAGACTAAGATAAAGGCATGAAAAGTGAAAAGATACAAAATTTTCTGTTTAGTGTATTCACACACAATTGTCAATCAAAACTCTTACTATTGATCAAAATTTCATATTTTATTTATTTATCTCATAAATATAAATGCTAAAATAATTTTAACAATTGTTTTACAAAATCAACTTAGGAATTTTACCTTATTTTATAATTTGTATTCAAATAAAAATAAGTCTTAAATAACAAGAATAAAATGGAAGCTCTGATATGTTTCTATAATATACATACTGAAGAGCCCAACACACATAATCCTATACATGCATATACTCTCATATATGTATATATATATATATATATATATATATATATATATATATATATATATATATATATATATATATATATATATATATATATATATATATATATATATATATATATATATATAATATCATATATATTTAAACTCTTATGACATATACACATATTTTTACTCTAATTTTTGGAATTTAGCGAGTAATAATATTACTTTCAGTGAGTGTCCTAATAGTGAAGTGCCAAATATTTGTTTATTTTAAATAGAGTAGTGTGTAAATTTTATTTAAAAAAGAAAAACATTTACATTAATATTATTTACAAAATTTTGTGTGTGTTTTATTTTATAAATCAATTTATGACAGTTCATTCTCAAAACTATTTCAAATTTTATGTAGTATTTATCATTATATATATATACTTTCTTTGTTTCTATTGATTTAATTGTTATTGTTGACTTAAAATACAGTAGCATATCTATATATATATATATATGCATGTATGTATATAATATATATTATACCATACTATAGAGCATAATAAGTTATTAGATGTGCATTATTATAATTAATACCTAGATATACATTTTGGTTTAAATATTTATTATTTATATTTATGTATATATATATTTTATACGAAAATATGGGCAAAATATGGCACCAAAATATGGGCAAAATATAGCACCAAAATATGGACAAAATATTGCGCCAAAATATGGGCAGGGAAAGCCATGTCATATGTGCAAACAGCATTCTGGCTGATTTATGTTAAGAGAAATGACCGGTTTCAATTGACATGAAAGACTAGGGCGCCAAAGGGGAAAGTCTGACTTAGCCGTGGGTGTCTGTCTGTTTTAGCTGGACATAATGGAATGGCTTTCAGGCCTAGAGTAGCCCTGGGTGTCTGCCTGTTTTAGCTGGACATAATGGAATGGCCTACATGCCAAGGGTAGACCTGGGTGTTTGTTTTAGCTGGACATAATGGAATGACTTTCATGCCTAGGGTAGCCCAGGGTGTTTGTCTGTTTTAGCTGGACATAATGAAATGACCTTCATACATAGAGTGGTCCTAACAAGTGTAAACTCCCGACTTATTCACCCATACCGTCCAGTAACCTCCCTTCGCCACTTTGAGGTAACAGACTGGTCTTGAAGGGGTAAATATTTGGAAGATCGTTTTTTTTTATTCAGCAACAAAAACATAACGAAGCAATGAACGTAAAAAGAGGAGTTGCGTATTTATTACAAGCAGTTTTTACTTTCCATCGTTTTAAGATTCTGGCAGAATCTTTTGCCCGCGTACCGTTTTAAGAATAATTCGTGATATAAATATTGATGATATAAAATTGTTGAAATTTCAGTATATCGTTTGCTAAAATAATGTTGCAATACTTTCAAAGAAAACATAGAAACGTATATATATATATATATATATATATATATATATATATATATATATATATATATATATATATATATAATTTAAATAACCTAGTAATTTTAAAAAATAAAACATAATAACATCAGTTTAAATATGTAAATACAAATTATCAGAGCAAAGTTTTCTCATTTCCAACACGATGACGTAATTACTAGGGTTGTCAGTACAGAATGTTATATAATCTTAGTATTTTCGATATTTCTATGACGTAAAAAAAATCACGGTTGCCAAATAAATGATATCCACCCCAAAAAAAAAAATCATTCAAAGTCAAAAATTCGCCAAAGGTTATAAGGCAGATGTGACTTAACTTTTCTCTTTGGTTCTCACCTCCTTTTTGTTTTCATACGCGAAAATATTATTCAACAGGTTTTACAATTTAAAACAGATTCAGTACCACTATGTATGTATATATACATATATATATATATATATATGTATACATATGTATGTATATATACATATATATATATATATATATATATGTATATATACATATATATATATATATATATATATATATGTATATATATATATATATATATATATATATATGTATATATACATATATATATATATATATATATATATATATATATATATATATATATATATATATATACATATATATATATATATATATATATATATATATATATATACATATATATATATATATATATATATATATATATATATATATATATATATATATATATATATACATATATATATATATATATATATATATATATATATATATATATATATATATATATATATATATATATATATATATATATATATATATATAAACTTCGCACCTGATAATTTGATGTGATTCAATACCATATTTCATCTTATATATGATTGTGTGACTAGACTTTCCAAAGATAGTGAGCAGTATTTACGCATTGCAACGGAGGAAACCCGAAAAACACCGAAGCACCCCCACTTCTGAAACATTCGCAAGGCGAAATTCACGAGCACAACACCCATTCTCCGTTATTTTGCAGTCTCTGTGATGGAACCCAAGACCTTTTGTTCTGAAGACAGATATCGCATCTCTATGCCTCGGTGAGAACACACATTGGGACTTCTAATAACTATTGAAGTATACAATTTGTTTCAAAACGTATATTAAGATTTCAACAAGCTTTATACAGCGCAATTTAAACTATAGTTTTTACTATTTTTAAAGCAGTTTTATTTACGTGTACAATGAGGTACCTCAAAGATTATTTTTCCATAATTCCCACCCCTCCCAATCAAAATGGAATGCTTACATAATTCTGAGTAGGAAATTCTCCCTTACGCAATTATCCTTCAAAATGACTATGGCATAAATATTGTTGATTAATTTGTGCGTACACGTGCTGTTGTCACAAGTAAAAAGAAATTTTTTCACCACAATTCAAAACATATCTTCCAAGCATGACTCGATCATTAAATGATGGAAATCTATCTGACAGACACAATGGAAAATTGCGAACGGAATTCGTTTCAAGGTCCCGACGTGACTGGTGTCACCCACCCGACCGTCCATGCCTTCATCTGAAGTCTATTTTTGGATGTTCTGCTGCGTTATCGTCTGCGAAAATCAACAACAGCCACGTGACAAGTGCGTACTACCGCTTCCTTCAGGAAAACTAACAGAATATGCAAATGCATTTCTCACATAGTTTCTCTTCACTTTCATCAATTCTGAAAAAATTTCTGCATGATTTCTAAAAACCCATTCTATAGATGTAAAGATAGAATAACTTTTAAATAAACATTTTAAACAACGATAATCTTTCTAATTAAAAAGTTCTTGATTAGTCAGAAGATTACTTTTCTGCTTAAACAAATTTCAATCATTGAAACATTTAAACCTTTCGCTGTTCCTTCTATTGTTCTCGGAAACTGTTGGGAAAAGGCATTGTGTTGCATCCGAAAGGGTACAGGTTCGATATATAATACATCCAAAGCTTGGTTTTGTTTCTTTTGTCCCTCAACGATCAAAGTTTGCAAACGAAGAATAACTTGATCAGGAACTTCAGTTTAAAGGGAATACGAACGCCCTAGCCCATGTTGGGAATCGAACCCAAGAATTGTTGAATTAAAGGCCAAAGGCTAACCTTTGAGCTGCCTCCTTGGTGGTCCATGGGAACATCATCGTGATGAAAACCTGAGTGTGTTCTTTCCATTGATCTAGTGTGCAATGCGAGGAGGCATGCATCCATTTCATCATGACTGCTATTTAGAGTTAGAAGGTAGATGGCCACGATGAGCGGAGTGAGACTATAAAAATAGAATCAGGAATTAATAATGGCCAAAAATAACCGACTCTCCGTGATCTGATACAAAGTAAGACAGCGCTTTCCGGAGCAAAAGTTCCCAGGTTTGATTCCAGCAATTGTTGAACAACAGAAAATGAATATTGCACTTCTCTGCGTACACCTCCATGGGAGATTTCCTGGTTTTCTTCCTTGCGACTCGTGAATATGTCCTTATTTTAAAATGTCCTCTTCTAAAGTAATTTCCGTGTTGATTGCTAAAACGCCTGACAGTGGTTTTTGGCCATTAGCTAGACCTTTATGTGATGTCAAACACTCTGAGACGTTAGTATTTATACAAATGTAAAGAAACAATTAAGAATATTTATGAGGATGTTTTCAAAAATAAATAAATGTGCATTGCTTATAAAAAACACGTGTTGTGAAATGTAACAGAAAAAACGCCTAAGTAATATTTAATTTAAATGTTTTCTGATTTTATTTCGACTTGTGCATCGATAGCTTCATCTAATGCAGCATTTTTAATGAGTTATATTATTTGAAATATAATTACAAGAATAAAGGACGTCTAAAAATTTCAGCTAAGTATTTATTTTTTCAAATTTTACTCGAAGACCGGTTCCTTATTGCAAAGTTTAATCGAAAATTTTATATAAATACCTGAAAATATTTCTTAAATTCGCTCAAGTGAGCAATAACATAATTTTAATCATTTTTAAATTTCTTACGCAAGCTATAAGCGCTTGAGAAAAGATTTTAATCCATGCTTAATCAATCATTAATCATAATTTGTTCTAACTTAATAGGGAAAAGGAAGGGTTATAACCTTTTTTTTATTCCATGAACATATTCCTGCTAATAATTACACATTTATAAACAAACATTTAGAGGAAATTCCCTTCGCAATGTCAAAGTGGAAATTTGTTTTTCAGAATTTGTTGGTAATAACCTTTGCTATTTATACAATATAGATGTGAATTTGACCAAATGATTGATTAACATGTGCTGAATTATCTTCTCAAATTGAATAAAGCGATTAAAAACATACCCTATAGAGGGCCTCAGTGTTATCGCCAGGCAGTTCCTTTACTAAAACTCTAAGCGATGGTTTACAGCCAAATTAATTACAATGATGAGCAGAGCAATAACAATCGAATATTTATTTCAGCAGAAAAACACCAGCTATTGGTTTAAGTATCTATATTTAAAATTTTATTAATACAACCTAACAGATTAAAACAAATAGTATATCAACAATTAGAAATGTAATAATATACTATTAAAAAAAGTTTACAAAATATTGTATTAATAAACTTCTAATTTTTAATACTTTAAATAAAAAATAAGAAGTTTATTAATAACGAAACATGATATTTAAATACAGTATTTATTAATTTTATAAATAATACACAATAATAAAAACGATATTTATATAATTATGTTATTTAAAGTAAGTTTACATTTTGATAACAGATATGATAAAAAAAAAACATTTCATTTAAAATAGTGTCATTATTAACAAAAATAAAAACAAAACTTGGTTAACAGCAATAATACTAAGGGCTAGGCAATAACAAATTAAAGCAATAAATAAAGCAATTTACATGATCGGACACTGGAGGTATGAGAACAACCCTCACAGTTTTCCAAACTTGTTGCTTTCAAATGCTGGCCTCTTTTGAGAAACGTATACAATAATTCCAATTAAGTTTTAATCATGCGATTGTGTAACAGAAGAAAACCAGTTCTACAAAATATAAAAATTTTTACAGCACGATCAGAATACGATAGAAAAGCAAATTGAACTGGAGCATTTCAAACGAAATATAAATAAATACGGTGATAAGAAATGTTGTAGACCTGTATTAAACTAGGAATTTATAATAGTACTCGATATGTATGAATCTAGTTAGTACTGGGATATGTATGAATCTAGTTAGTAGGACGGCCTATTTAGCTGAAAGAAAGGCATGCACAGAATCCGCTCTTTGATCATTAATAGAAGATGGATTTGGCGCTAAGTTAAACACCTCCTGCCGAGAAATTCTCCTCCGCATTAAAGATGGTCTCCTTGTTGAACTAGTTGACTGTCAGGTTTTGGCTGCAATTACTCCTGGATCTCCAGAAACGTGTTGTGACAGGAAGTTTCTATAATTCTGGGGCCATCATTAGTGATGAGTGGATTCTGCCGCAATATGCATAGATTGTAAACACAGGATTTGTTCCCTTTTCTATACGCTTTGCAAATCTCTGATATTGGTAACATATCAATAATATTGGTAAAATCCTATTTCATCGGAGCGAAAAAATTGGCGAGATTTTCTTGCTAACCGAAATTACCCACTTTAAAGTGATTTTGGGTATTGTGATTTTGAATGTTTTTCTTTTATTAATATACTATAGCTGAGGCTAAAGATAAAATGGTAGAATGTTTATTTTACTCAAAATATGAGAATATGTATTACAAAATATAAAAAAAATGCCTGAAAACAATACTACTTACATATGCCAGATATTCAAATATATATGATAGTTTTTTTTACATTAAATTTCTCTGCAATTAATCGAGCAATATAACTTCATCAATAAAGTAAATTACATTTTTGAATTTAATTTTGATAATTCATGATAAAAGATCCAAAATGTAATGTTTAAACATGGTATTGTGGTTTTTGTTTTAAGCAATCAAGTAGAATTAAAAAACATTTGCTTATCATAACATGTTTTAAAAGAAATTATTTCTTATATCTCATAATTTTAATAAATTTTTTGCCCTTAAAAAATTCTGTAAGGACAAAAACAAGTGATAGTTGGAGGGTGATAAGTCCAGAGAATTTGGTGTACGAACGTTCCAGGCGAAAACCTTTCCCAATAACTGTTATCTTGGATGTTTAACACTTTCAATAGAAGAAATTTATTTCATTAAAAAACTTTTTGTTCAAATTACTCTGTCATTTGTTCTATCAAACTATTTCATAATTCTAAGACGGTAAAGATCTAAATATTTTTTGGAATGTGAAAACATTTTTATTGTTTAATCACGTATAAAATTTTACAGATGAGTATCCTGGAGCTATTACTCATAAAGATGCACCATAAGAATGTTTCGAAAAATTTATCTTTAATTTTTTTACCCAAACAATGAAATAATAAAAAAGTTATTATGGTTATAAAAGATTTGAAATAGTTAACTATCTGTCATACTGTTTGTGTGTATGAGAGCAGCGATCAAATAATTTCTGATTTATTATCCTTGAAAGGTGACATTTCACACTAAAATAATCTTTTTTATGTTTTTTGCATTTGTTTAGTACATTTAACTGTGAGTTACAAAATGTTAAACTTGGAGCTCAACAAAGAGAAAATTCTGTGCATTTTACAATGTTTCTTTGGGAAAGACTAAAACACAATCCATGCGATTGAGAATGAGGTTAAAAAATTCTGTAAGTCCCGTTACAATTACAGTTCCGAGTGATATTGTAAAAGCTATTACATGTCATTTTTGTTTCGTTTATTCCGTTTGAGTATTTTTGATGTTATACATGCACCTCGCACAGTTAATGGGCATGTTTGGCATCGTAGCTTCACCCAGAAGCCAGATTACGAAACACTTTTATACCATATTCACGAAGTAAATCCAAAACATGTAGGGAAAAACATTCTCAGAAATATAATGAATTTCTTTTTATCCAATCAAATATATAAATATGATGATAAATTTCAAAAAAAACCCATTTTTTTCTGATATTCTTTCAATCGAACATTTGTGGCAGTTATTCTAACATTGAAGAATAATGCTTTGAACCTTGTTTAGATTTGTTTTGAGACTGTTTTCAAAAGCTTTTGAACTGTTATAGCTTTATTTATGGCGTAACAGAAATGTTGATTCACAATACTTCTTGATCCTGTGATAATTCTATTTTTGAAAAAAACACAAATTTGATTCAATATTTTTACATCATTCTCTTTGACAGCAAAAACTGAAAATGATTGCTATTTTTTAATGAAATCACGAACATGACGCACCAAATTTTTGGACACACTTCCCAACATTTTAGGTGTTCGTTACTACTATCAAGTCATATCTCATGTTTGCAGATCATATAATATCTTAGATATATTATCTCAAGCAAAGGAAAACCTTTTGTTTGAAATATATCCGACCACACAAAAAACAAATCTAACAAGATGAAATCTGAGGACATTGATGGCCAGACCTATTGAAATTAAAGGATCATCTCATATTTCATTAATAGATTTGATATGTTTTACTGGCTACGTTATGCTGAAAGCAACAACAACAATGGTCCAGTACATCCAGTAAAATAATAAAAGCTTGAATTATGCCTAGGTATATACTTCTGAATAGACGATTTGAGTAAAAAATGGTCCGATGATTATTGCTGATCCTAATCTTAAGAAATGAGCTCTTAAAAACGTAAAAATTTAGAAGAACAAGCAATTTACATAAAGTATTTGGATTTAAAATCGAATCGTTATGAAAATCAATGTGATGTACACGAAAATTTATGCTTCAAAAAGCAAGCTTTTGCACTTAGAAAAGGATAAAAAGGATACCTTGTTCATTACATGTAGAATGAAGTTAGTAATGATGTTGAAAGTTTGATTCATATAAATATTTGTGTAGATAATTCAAAACAACACGATTGCACATTTAAAATATCAACATATTATATATATTTTCATTCAAGCTTTTCGC
>JAJQOW010002444.1:0-17332 GCA_037975125.1 Latrodectus hesperus | reverse complement strand
TATCTTTTGCCATTAGGAATAGAAAATTATCTCAGTCGTTAATGGAAGCTCTATTTACTCAGCTAAAGGTTTTCAACATTGGAAACTTCACTGCATCCATGGCGATATTTTACTTTAAGTGTGACAAAATACTAAATTATGTGATATTTCAAACAAGCTCAATGAAAAAAATCAAGCTAATGTGTTAAAATCTTCTTAATTCTAATCATAAGCTTTAAATATTTAAATATCAAAATTTTGTTAAAATCATAACAATAAAACATAATTGTTCTTTATAATTCAAACTCAAAAGCTTAATTTATTATGATATTCATTATATGGGATATTATGCATATTTTTTTTAACTAAACAGTTAAATTAAATGTTTTTCAATGCCTAAACGTTTAATAAAAATTGTTTATGAGAATGACATCACAGAGAATCAATAATTATCCACATTTCACTAAAAGTATTCTGAAGTTCACTTTTAGAACTCAAAATACAGGAAAGATTATGAAATTATTTTAATGAAATAGTGATTAATTTCATAGTTCTCGGTTTCCTTGTCGGAAGGTTCGAATCCAGCTCCGTAGAGTTCAATAAAGTCTGTTGGGGTATGCGTTTAATAAGTAGTGGTCGCAGTGAAATACTATCTCTGGAAGTAACATGTCAAACGTCTGCTCCATGGGGAACACTCCCAGGCGGTTGCCTCGCCCCAAGAGCCACTTCACAATTATTAACATATGCTATTACATACGTATTAAGCATAAATAATTTGATTTTTTATACTTCATATGACGCAAAAATTGCATATTTAACTACATTTGCTGTTAACATAATATTTGAATGTTTTAGCACACACAAGCAAAGCTAAATATATATTACTTTTTCAATACATTTTGCATATGAAATTATTTTAAAATGTATTATTTATCTCTTATATATGCAAATGTTGTTGGTTTATATTTAATGGAGATTTTTAAAATTAAAATATTATACATTTATAATTTATGCTTTTTTTACAATGTATAAGTTATTAAATACATTATTTCTTTTAAATGTTCGAAAAGGGTTTAAAAAATGCAATATGTAAACATGAAATTAATTTCAATTAATTTTTTCATTTCCTTTCTATTAATAAAGCACATTTTAATGAACAATTCAATAAAATTCAATTTAATGTTGTTTAAATATGAAATTATCTTTTAAATTCGGTCCAAATATAAAATATTATTTTTCTGAGATTTAAACAATTTGAAGGAATGTAAACTGCTCCATGCTTATTACTTTTTTCCCACGCTAATGGAATTCAATGCAGTTGTTCTCTGGAATTGTTCTGAAAACATTTGAGTATCACTTCCCTGATATTAAAATTTGAAGTCAAAAATTAATATGAGTATTATATTCTTTATAAAAAATATTAGTATTTAAAAATTATTCTAAAATTGTACTGAGATAACTTATATATATATATATATATATATATATATATATATATATATATATATATATATATGCAGTGAAAAATTTAATTTAAATTTCTAAATTTATTTAAAGAATTTAAATTAGAAAGAAAAAAATGTTTTCTTATTATGTAAACATGAATACGAATCCTTGCTTAGAATATGCTAAATGTTTTTCTTAAAATTTTAATACGATTGGGACAGTAGTTTTTATTTAAACTGCTTGTTCAATTAAAAAAAAGTTATCTAATCCTTCTTTCTCTGCCATCTAATTTAGCAATGGATTAAAAGCTAATTTTAATTTAAATTTCAGAAAAAAGGATTTTTTTTAGCTATTTTTATTAAGATCGACATTTGAATGAATAACTTAAAATTACTAATAATTCCAAAAAAATTTTAACGATAAAAAAATGATTTTGAAACATAATTAGCATAAAAATTTGTACATAGCAAAAAGTTTTTATCTAAGAGCAGAATGATTATAGTTCCAAATGTCTCCGTTAACAGAGGCTGAGAGTCTTTTTTTACGATAATAAAACCCCAAAATGGACACTCTCTGTCAATGAGCCTCTACCTTTTATTAAATCAAATGAATTTTAATCATTCATTAAATTCAGTCAAGCGTATTGCGTTTCATTTTATTTTACTGCATTTTTGTCTTAATATTTATTAATTTTTTACGTAAATAAAATAGCTATGTAATGTAAGCGAAATTTTGGCAACTCAAAGCTATCCTCCGATATTACATTTGATGTCGCTGATCAAGATATTTTTAAACAATGAAAATGTGTGATTTCAGTATTAAAGGTGATACTTATAATTTCCTCGAGTGTATTGTAAATGGATTTCAATAGTTTAGAAATGGAACTTTTAATAACTTTCAGATTAGTCAGTATCAGACATTTTTTAACTAACTTTTTCGACAAAAACTTAAAAGCAGGAAAATGATGACACATTTCTGATGACGCGGCATTTCTGAGCACGTCCATGCGAGGGTGGAAAGAAAATTATTTCAGGAAGTTATTTTATGCTAAGAGTTTATATACTTAGCAATAGATTTTTAAGATTCAGGCTATTTTTACACTGTACAAAAGTAGGAAAATTGAAATACTGAATTCAAAATAAAGGTTAAAGGATTATATATATATATACATATATATATATATATATATATATATATATATATACATTATATTATATATATGTATATGCGTATATATATATATATATATATATATATATATATATATATATATATATATATATATATATATATATATATATATATATATATATATATATATATATATATATATATATATATATTAGAAGTATAAATTAATTAAAATTAGAATATGTTTTAAAGGGTTTGTCGGTAATACTGTTTTCGATTTTTTTTTTTTTTTTGTAGATTAAATGTAAGCAATACCACTGCGAGTACCTTTTGCAAAACATGAATGTGTTACTATATTGGAAATATTTAGATTAAACCTTAAATTAGTTTTAGAATTTTAGAGTTTGACATTTTAATTGATAATAGATAATAAGAAAAATTTTATATATTTATGTATCACTAAGAAGTATAAATCCTCCCATGTCTAAGAATTTTTGAATATTACATTTGAAATATTTTTTAACTTTAGATTAAAGATTTTTTAAGATTAAGGAATATTAAAATTCAAAATTTTAGAGATCACAGAATAAACGAAATATTTTAAATACTTAAATATATCACGTTAAAAGTTATAAATCATTCCAAGATATAGAATGTTTTAATATTATACTCAAAATTCTAATAGATTGAAAAAATTTAAAATTCGAAATTTTACAGATTAAAAAAATTTACGGAATTTAAAATATCTCTAAGAAGTACAAAGCATATATATATATATATATATATATATATATATATATATATATATATATATATATATATATATATTCCAAGACTTAAAATGTTTTTAATATTATATCAGAAATTTTCACAGATTAAAGGGAATTTAATAATGAATTTTAAAATTCAAAAATTTACAGATTATTGATTAAAAAAAAGATTACCGCTAAAAAGTATAATTCACTCCAAAACTAAATAAGCTTTAAACATTGCACACGATTTTTTATGGATTATAGATTATAAGAAATGTAAGGTATTTAATTATCTTTAAGCAGTATGAATAATTTAAGACATAGAATATATTATATTCGAATCTTTTATCAATACATTTCCCAAACTTTTGCTCAGAATTTAAGGGTTAATTGTGAAATATAAACTGTGTATACTATTAAAATTGCTACTAAAATAATAAATTCAAGTCACGAGATGCATTTTTAATAAACTAAAATCACAATTGCCTGTGAATTTCATCGCTCCTGTACTGTTGATTCCGATGACACCAGAAGGAATAGAGTGTGTTGTTTCTGGCTTCCAGTACGCAGCCTAGAGCTGGGAACTTCTAGTTAGATGTAAATAGGCGGACAAGACTCTGACATTTAGAAGTAGGGACAAGCAGAAGGCCCCCAACACTCAACCTGAGATCTTTTGCCACCCCAAGGGATCACACAACCCCCAAAGACTACTGAACCTGCCGTAGCTATGTTTTCAATGCAAAATATGGGACTTCGGTTAATACAGGATTCGAACTCATTCCCTCCCAAAATGAGAATGAAGGACTAACAAACCAGGCCACCGTGACCTTTATCGTGCCTAATGTACTCCAACTCATATATTTTACAAACATTATATTAGCTAAAGTCTGCTTGAACAACTTTTATTAAAAAAGGGTTATTTCCTCGGTCTTCCATTCCACATACTTTATCAGAAAATTTATATATATAAAATAAGACAAATAAAATATTGTAAAAAGCTGAGGTCATTTCGCATTATTTAACAGCAATTTCACAAGTAAAATTTTAACCTTCAATGAAGAAATGTCACTCTAAGTTTTTAAAAGTTAATGCGATTTTCTAGTTAAAAGGCTACTTAAGCGTGAACACAACACTTTTCAAATCACAATTGGTATCACCATTACTGTCAACCATCTTGACATATTATCGTGACACATATCAATCGGTTAAGAGAAGTACATAATTAATGAAAACTGCTTAAACTACATTCATGTGCTCGAACAATTTCTGATGTCTCTTTCAAAGAAGTCAATTTGCATAATGACTTTTTAAGATCTAAAATTTTCAATCAAAAACAGAAAATTTCTACTTAGACTGTGTGTGTGTGTAAAAGGAATAATTACAACAAGTTCCATACCATTTAAAACCATTAAAAGATTACCATTTAAAGATTTTAAAACCTCATTCTCATACAAATAAAATTCAACTTTGATAAATCCTGATCTAAAAAGAAAAATCTGTCAGCTTATCACATAATGTTTTTGAAGAAAAATCACTTAATCAGCACCTGCGAATTTAAATTCAGTATATCTCTAAATGCTCATGTTAATATATCTATATTATCTTAAATTTCTTCATATTTAATACACATGATTTTTATTTTTTAAATGCATGTAAAGCTAACATCTTAAGAGAATGACCTTATTACCAAAGGTTTGAATTTTAAGCACGTAGTAGGATTTCTTACAGAGTTACAGTATTAATTTGTGCAAAAGATTTCTTCTTTGTTAGCTCCTAGAAATCATGACGCTCTTGCCTTCGGTTCAACAGTTCGTGGGTTTGAAAATCATCTTGAGCATGGATGTTTGTAGTGGTTCGGAATCCACTTTAAACTGTAGGTCCTGGTCTAATTAGCCCTCGTTGATGACCGTTGAGCAACAAACAATCCAACCAAAACCTAGAAATCATACATAGGTTCCTAGAGAATCTTTAACAAATAGCGTGTTTCGAAATGTCCTCTCTCAAAGAATTTCTTTTTAATAAAATTTTACCTAAAATATTGTTAAGCATTTTAACTCAAAATTTTATCTCTAGAGGTTTCAGGATTTCTCTTACCTTTAAACGTCTTCCAGTGCCATTTCTCTTTCTGAGTGCCGCGAAATAAAACAATCGTACTGACTAAATAACTGCAGGACTTGTTCAGTAGGGTTCAGTTTTCTGACTTTTCAACATCATCTCATGTAGTTATCACATATTATGCCATAAAAAATCTGTATCAAAACAAGTTACTTCATCTTGTGTAAAGTGATATAAAACAATATTTTTCATAATCATTAGTATAATAAAAAAATCGCAGTTTTCTGAAAACAATGGTTTTCAGAAAACTGCAATTTTGTAAACTGCATTTACCGTTCTCACACATAACATTTTATACATACCTTATTTGCAATGGATACAACCTCAGAGAAAGATAATTCACACACTTCCGATTCCTGCTCAGAAGTTGCTCTCCAACAATTATGGCAGAGCTCTTCTAGGAGCCATCGTTTCTTCAGATGTTTCGGAAATCCTTTATGAGCAGTCGTGGAACGCTGAGACACAACAATTTTATCATCATCGATTTATTACTGCTGAGAAAACAATAATACTGTATTCAAAGTCAAACAAATGAGCGATGGTCGGAAAGTCTCTTTTACGAAAGACTTAATGGAATGTCTTTTGTTGAACGACAGCTATTCGTTAGTGGTAAATTGCCTTAGTATTGGGATTTTACGTATATTTAGTTGTAAAATCTCTCCTAATTAACATCATACCACAACCTCTGTAATCACCATGAAAATTGATTAAAAGTCACGAAAGATTTTTTAAAATTCTCTGCAAGCTAAACAGTTTTCGATGTTCAACCAAAAGACCATCGAGTGTTAATGGATATGAGGTATAGACTTGCCATACGATATCTTGCTTCATAGATTTGCTCACTTAATTAAAATTATTTAACAGTTTGTCATGATTCTATAAGTAGTTACATCCCTCCCTCATACACAGTTCTCAAGCAACTGTAGAGTAGTGGAAGGGGATGTGTCTGTGCTATTTTTTAATAAAATTAATAAAATTTTTATATATTTCAGAGTTCTTCTCTCATCAATTGCATGTTTGATTGTCAAACATACCATAAAATACTATGACACAAACCGATAAGGAAATCAAACCACTGAGCAGATTGATGCACGAAAGAAATATACAAGATATGATTTTTCATTTGTTTCTCAACCACATGACAAGTTCAATAAAGGAATAAAAATCAAGTGGCTTTTCCAAAATAAAATTGTAAATTATTTTCCAATACACGGATACTAGGATTTTAACCTTCTTCAGTACAAGGTCCCATCCTCGAAACTCTGGTGGTCCTGGTAATGACAAGACTAAGATCAGGCAGGAGCGCCAAGACAGAGCCTATCACCGAAAGAGTTATCATTTCACGCAGAAGACATTGTGACTTTGACCTATTTAACGAGCCACAACCTATATGAACCAGCCCAGCGGAACTACATTCGTTTCAATATTCGAACTCACTACCTTCCGATATGGAGAAAGAACTCACTAACCCAACATTTCTTAACCTTTCAGTATTTACGACCCAATTTTCAATAATAATTTTCATCGCGCACCTTCTTGCAATAAAATATACGCAACATAAAATATTTTAATTATTTTGGTGATAAGCCTACACTACGGCATTAATTGTAAATCCTAAGAATTACCTAAAAAACTTAAATTTATTGATATTAGATAACATCAATCCTCTACATTGATAAAACAAGAATCCGATGCCTTTTCATTGATCTTGCTATTGCGTCAATTCGGACCCATTCGCGAGAAGTTCAGATTTGTCTCGGCATTCCGGAATATCGACAAAATGTCTCGAATATGCGCAGTTGAGAGCAAATGTTTCCTCAAAGGAGAATGTTCGAGTACGCCATTTTCAATCCCAGCCAGTCACATTCGTGTTGATCCTTCGAACGCTACCTAATCTATCGTGAATGTGTTTGTCTTACTAATTACAATACATCGTATTAAATATTAGTGGCAGCAGATTTATGCAGAATAATGGATAAATTTTTAAGCAGCTATAAGCGAGCATTAGATGATAGTCAAACATCAAAAAGAATTCAGACGACCGTTGTTCCAAATTAAAATTTAAAAATGCTCTTTAGAAGGCTTAGATTTTGGGTTTACCTTTACTGCACTAAATAAGGAAGAAAGGCCCTGTGTGTATCATTTGCTCAAAAGTGTTGGCCGCAGACAACAGGAAACCTAGTTAACTTAAATGACGTTTGAAAAGGCTTATGAGAGAACGTCAACAAACCGAGAGAATTCCTTAAATTAAATTAAATCCCAGAAAAGCAAAAAGTTATTTTTTTAAAAACAATTTATGGAATAAACAGTTCATACTGCCTTATACAAAATAACCAAATGTAAAAAGTCTCATTCCGCATTGTTGAAGTGCTTATTTTACCAACAGCAACTGAAATAGTAGAAACTATCTTTTTGGATAAATTTACAAAACTATTGCACTACGTACCCATTTCAAATGATACCTGTTGCCCTTTGAATTGGCGATACAGCTGAAGGTATACAGTGTGAGCGCTTTTCTCAGAGTTACGTGTCAAGTTTGTATTAATGTAATTTGATGAGGCAGTAATAAAGATTTTCCTTTCATTGTCTATGTTTGATTTTTTGATGATATGTCACTAGTACAAAAACTAATGTTCTTCAAAATAATCGAACTCAGTGCAACAGCACTTGCATTATTTAAAATTTTTACAGATTTTATGATCAGAAAAAACACAGAGAATGAAAAAAATTGCCCTCAATATGCGCTCATGTGCTCGTCCAATATCTGGAAGATTCCAAATTAAAGCATCACACAGCCTGCCTAGACACGCTGTGGGATCGATGCAGCAGATTCAACGAAAGGAGTCCTGGTGTTAACTACTGCCGCAACTGCAATTAACAAATGTTATACGAAAATAAGGTCGCTGAAATCAAGATTCTCTTCTGCACTTTGCAGGGACTTGTGGGCAATATATTCAGTGATTCTATTTAATTGTGATGGAAGATGGTTATTATGTAGTAAATGTTTGCAACGTTTTTAGGAATTAAAAGAAGGTATCACCATTTTTCTCTAGAAAAAGAAAATAAACCGAAAGTGTAAAATTTTCAAGAGAGTTTATTTGTGATAAAATTGAGATACGTGGTTATGATATTTGAGGAATTTTGTAACTTGAATCTTCAACTCCAAGATCCAATACACATTTACTTGAGTATTGCAAAAAATGGATAATAGTGTTAATACTTAAAAGATTAAAGAAGAACATGTAAAAGTTGTTTTCTAACCAGAAAATCATGCTAGAAAAGATTTAAAAAAAATTTTTTCTTGCTGACGACAAACAGATAGCAAAATAAAAGTAAATTGTTACATTTTACATTATTTCCGAAATTTAATTCCGATGAAATTACACGACACTTTAGTAACAAGTCATCTTCTAAGTTTGAGCAAGAGTAGATTCTGCATGAAATAGACATTTCGTATTCTATTACTATTTTTAACATCTTACTTTTGCGAAACTTTTTGTGCTGTTGTTCTTTTGAAGACACAATATAGATGTAGGCTAAATGTAGAAAAAGAACTAGAGGGCCTATTTATATGACATTGAACTTTCCTTCAAAAAACTTTGCTCTCCAATACAAGCGTACTGAAGTCACTAATTATTATAATTGCTCTAAAATTAGTAGGTTGTTTTAATAAGTTAATTGTTTTTTTTGTGCAGAGGTGGCCATCTTGCAGCTCTTTCAAGGATTATTTTTGGCTACCGATAAATGTAACTGAATTTCCTTTTCATTTTAGTGTTAATATATTTTAAAAAATTATTATTGTTTCGTGTGTACTTCAAAATGTCTTTTAAATTACTGACAATAAATGTGAAAGATTAAGTACAACGTTGTAACAAATTTCACTTCTCTCCAAGTTAAGAATGAAATGACTGTGTGTGAACGAACAATAAATTGATCTAATTTTACCGACTCTAGAACGATTTTGAATTCGTGAAATTTCATTTCAACGGGCGGTTGACATTGTGCTCAATTTGTATCACTCTGGCTGTGGATATAATCTGCATTTTTTATTATATTAACTGTAATTTGTTTCATAGTATGTAGCACTTGTTATTGTTTTAATAACACAAAATATGAATTTTCCAAATGTCTTTAATAGTTTTTTAAAAATATGATGACCGAGAGCGAAAATTATTAAAAGAAAATACGAGCAAGAAAATAGAAGTTTTAATAATAAGGAGAGGAGAATTTCTATTTCATTGACAATAATGGAAAATTATTATTTGTCATTTTTAACTCTACGGTCAAAAATTATGAAGCTAGCAATTTACGTCAATATTTGGAAACCAATGTAATCCTCAGATTTATAATCAGTGTATTCCCCAAATTCCATATTAAGATCAGATAAACTTGCTTGTTTAAAATCAAATTTAAATAGAAACAGTCAATTTAGATGACCCTTAGCAATCAAGTTAATGATGTGGCTGATATTAGTTTTATTATTGCCAGGAATACTGCTCTTTCAAAACGCCCGTATGTAAAGGGGAGTTTAAAAAAGAAAAACTTGGAAGTTGTACTTAAAGTTTTAGATCCCAATAATGCAGCATTGCACAAAATTGTTTCGCAAATTCCCATCTTGAGATACAAAACTGATCGAAGCATAATTGCAACTCTTGATGTAATTAAAAAAAAATTTTGTAGAACTGAATTATATATTAAAAGTACACTAGATTTAGATTCCATAATGAAAACTTTTGATGTGCCGATTTATAAACTTTTAAGCAGTGCAACTGATGGAACTCCGGCAATCTCTCTCTCTCTCGGTCCTATTGGCCTTTTATGAGATTATCCGGTACTTTTCCTTTTCACCGGCGCAGGCGATAAAGTCGCCAAAAATGATACAACCAGCGCTAGAGGGAATATCTCTGCTGGTAACCTTTTACTGCTACGTTTCCAAAACATGTGACGACTTTATTTCGATTCTCTTTTTTCCATTTCATAATTTTATGCTATGTTGCAGTATATACAAATTTAATAATTTCATAAAATCGCTCTAAAAAATCGGATTTTAAAAATATATCGTAAAAATAATAATCGTAACAAATTCACATAAAATTATTTAAAAGAAATAGTAATAAGATTTTGAAATATGCATCACTCGATGAATTGCAATCAAATATAATGAGTAAATAAATTGAGGATCTGGCACCTATCATTCCAAGCATAGCGTGAACACACGAACAACAATTAAATAAATAAATTAAAAAAAATTTTATGTAAAACAACATTATTTAAATTTTTTTATGTGTATACTGTGTGTTGTCGCCAATTGGCGACTTAATTTTCACTTGGCGAGATTTGCGCCGGCGAAATGGAAAATTACGGATTATCCTTATATTCCACAATTTATATTAATTCGCTGCTTAATTGATCGAGAACATTTCATTACAAAATATTTAAAATATTCCGATGTTATGAAAATAGTGACAAATATTGTAAATTGCATTCGCACCAATGCAAAAAAATCGGACAGTTCAAAAATTTCTTTGAAGAATCAAAGGACCAAGACATTCCAAATGTGACCTTAATTTATGTTGAAATTTTAGATGGTAATCTAAATACAATGTATTAAATATGTTTGTAGATTTGTTTGAGCTCATAACTGCATTTTTAAAAGAAAATAACTATTCACAGAATTAGACGATGACGAGTAGTTACAAGACAATGTTTTTGACCGATGTCATGGAACACGAATTTACAATAGCAGGGGAAAGATAAAATAATATCTGATCTCTTACAGTGCATATTTAGTATTCAAACTAAACTACTACTTTTTTCAAAAGTACATTAAAAATAAAAGAATTTTGTCTTTTTCCTCGAATTAAAAAAATTGTTCCGATATTAAACAAGAAAAGCTCAACGAGTATGTAAAAAAGCTAGAAAGAATATTGACGAAATTCCAAAACAGATTTCAAGACTTGAAATATTTAAAATCGCATCTAGATATTTTTGCTGAATCCTTTAGAAATTAACATAATTCCCTACAATTAAATTAGAAGTTGACGCCAGTTACTGAATTTTGTAAATTTATACCAGAATCGAAGTATCCGGAATTAAAAAGCCTGCTTGTCGAATTATTTCAATTTCGGAACAACATATGTATTTGAACCATTTTATTTCACTTTAAAATTCGTGAAATCCAGTTACCGATCAGCTGAAACTTAGCAATATCTCAAAGAATTACTGAGAAGTACGGTCACCAATGAGTCACACAATTTTAAAGAATTATCAAGAGAAATTAAAATAAATGTGTTTAGTTTTGAATATTTTAATTCAATACACATATTTTGTACTTTTATGTATATGATTTCAATAAATATAATTTCTGTAAAAAAATTATAATACCTTTTTTGCAAACTTTTAAAATACGTATTTGATTACGGCTCATGAAACATTTATTTATTTATTTTATTACATTACATATATTCAGACTTGTATGCTTGATTCTTGAGATCCGCTTGTAAGTCTTCGTTGATAATAGGACAAATAGCACAATGACAGATGTACAACCACAGAAGAATAACGAAGAAAACACCCAGGGCCACGGTGGGAATCGAACCCACACTCCTACGCTTTCAAGCGATTAGCGGTGATGCTTTAGACCACTCAGCCACGGAGAGCCCTCATGAAACATTTCAAATTTTATAAGATGGCTCGGACCATTGAAAAACTTTGTAACACCCCTGGTATATTATGTTTAAATGTATTTTATTGTGTATATGTGTGAGATTTCCTTTAGATTTAAATGTGATAGCATCCACTTTAGTATATGTCTCGCCTTGGATGTGCTCAGGCAACCCCAGGGCTCACAAGTTGAGAACCACAGCTCTAACACCCAGGCTACCGCAACCAAACAAGTTATAATTAAATACTGGTACATTTTAGAGTGTCCTCCGCTTTTATATCATTTCATTGGCAAAATAACAAACTCTAAATTTCTTTAAAAAATGAGGCTAATGATTCGATTTTTGATTAAATATTTTCTAACAGTACTAAGTAAATTATTTTCTACTTAACACATGATTTAAAAATTCTGTTGTTGTTGTTGGCTTATCCTCTTTAAAGATCTGACATTTGTCAAATCAGTTCCATTACATTGTTGACAGTTAGAAAGTCAATGACTAGCAGGGGATTTGAGGTTAAATCCTCCCAGGAAAGTTCAACGCAATTCAGAATATGTTTCGGTGAGGCTGGATGGTCACAGCATTTTTTACAAGTGGGATACATTTTTGTAACACGTTCAAAAGATAAACAATTTAGATGTCCACTTGAGATTATGGTCAAGGCAGTCTGAGATTTTCTGTCACATTTTGTTACCAGAAGAGTTCCAGGAGATGTTCCAGAGTACCATTGGTGTGTTGGTGGAATTTGCCAGATTGAATGAAGTCTAGATTTTTCATTAGAATAAAGTTCCTGATATGTAAGTGAAGAACCAGTGGGCGTATCTTCCTCACTACCTTCTTTGGCCAGTCGATCTGCGGTCTCATTGCCACTAATATTTACATGGAATGGAATGCATTTGAGATGTACATCATGGTCTTGGGAGATCATTTTAAGTTTCATCAGATTAGATAAACTTGTTTCATCCTTTACAGAGGATCAGTCACTGAGATGTTATAGTGCACTGCGGCTGTTTGACTAAATCCAAAGTTCTCCAAAATCACAATTGCTGGAAATGATGGCAGAAAGTTCCATCTTAATCGCTATCAACTTACTTCTGAAGATTGAACAAGTGTCAGAGTTACGTTGCTTTAGCGTAAAAGCAGACTGAGGGGTTCTAATATAGACTCCGCTCCCAGTACGGTCTTCTGTACGACTACCATCGGTATACATTTGCACTGCATCGCAGCAATTGATAACATCTAGTGCTAATTGTCTAAGATGATCTCCGATGTGAGTTTGCTTGTTTGCAGTGAAATTCAGATCAAAGTGAAAGATGACTGTTAACATTTCCTCTAAGAGATCAAAACAAGATCTTAAAGATTGGGGTTCAACATTGCGCGAAACTAGATTTTGAGATTCTGCCAGGCTAAAAGGGGTGAATTTCTTTAATCTTTGATTATTGTGCCAATTGTGTAAATATAAGAAGGTACGATGATGCGGGCCGAAGCTATAGATTTTGGTAAAATATTTAACTATATATATTTAAGTTTGCTCTTCTTCTAATGTGCAATATTTGTAAGTTAGCCTCGTATAAAGCAATAGCAGATGGGCAGCTATTTCTGAGCCATAAGATGATACGAGTGGCACTTATTTGTACTCTTTCAAACTTCAAGAGATTCATTTCAGATTCGCAGAAGTAAATTGGATAACCATGTTCAAGAATAGGTCTTATAAGCGAAATATATGTAGTTCTGAGGCTTTTTCATGAACACCCGAGTCTCTGTCAGCAAGATATTTGAGAATGTTAAGGCACTCACGAACCTTTGAAACTAGATGGTCGATATTCTTGTTACAGTTCAATTCAGGGTCGAGAATAAAACCGAGATATTTAGGATGTTTTTCATAAACGTGAGGCTGGAAATTGAAACATAACGTTGGTTTATAGTAATATAGGTGTTAGTCAGTGGTGAAAAAAGCTGCTATTGATTTTGCTGGATTGAAAGTTAGTTTCTGTTCTGTTGCAAGCTCTCACATTGCAGCTAAAGCGCAGTTGAGTTTCCATGTTCTTCATATTACAGCCTGCCTTCCAGAGTACAATGTCGACAGCGAAGATTGGTATGTCAACAAGTGTTGGTTTCTTTTTCTCAGCTCCTTCCAAAACAGGGAGAAGAGAGTAGGGCTCAAGACTGATCCCTGAGGAACGCCCTGTCCCAGTCTAAAAACATCTGAAAAGATCTTATTGAATTTTACTCTGATAGATATGTGGTGCAGGAAGTCGGCAATCTAAACCAAAGCAGATCCCCTAATATTGAAAGAGTCATGCAATTTAATGATAAGCTTGTCTTCCACACAGTGTGAAAGGCCCTGGATAAGTCAAGCATGGCCGCCACGGTATGCCTAATTAGCTTAAAGTTTTGGGCGTCTCTTATCTTTAGACAGAAGTAATGGACCTGGTCTCTGGTGCTATGCCCTTTTCTAAATCCGTATTGTTCGGGTGATGTTAATTGATTCATATACAAAAAGTAAAGAAGTCCAGTACGAAGCATTTTTCCATTACTTTACAAATTATACTAGTAAGGGCAATCGGTCTGTAACTTTCTACGGAGCCTGCTTCTTTTCCTGATTTTCTGATGGGGATGACAGTGGATCTTCTCCAGTCAATAGGTACTTTTCCGCTGGACAAGGAAAGGTTTATGATGTCCAATAACCTTTGTTTGCCATTAAGGCCTAGGTTTTCCAAAATTTGGCCGTGTATTCCATCTGGGCCAGGGGACTTAGCCATATCCATGAATGCCATGGCTGAAAGTAGTTCTTGAGAGGAGTACATCCGTGACAGTTGGGAGGTACCAACATACATACTGCAAAAACCATTGATTATATTTTTTGCCTTTTTCTTTACATGCCTATCTTCATGGGAGAAACTTAGTCTGCTGGTCTTCTGATAAAATGAGGCCAGTACATTGGCTGTAGATTTATTATCGGAAGTGATTTGGCCAGAAAAGTCTCTATTGTGTCTCAAGTTTCAGATTGTGGTTGCTGCCTATTTATTCCCTTGATGATTTTCCAGAGCTTACTATCCAGCTTTCTAGCATGAAGCTTATTGCATATATTAGTCCATTTGATCTGCTTTAAGTTTGCATAGGTAATCTTTATTTTAGCGTTATTTTATTTAGCTTGCCCCGAAATCTGCTATCAATAATGTTGGCTCTTCCTTGCAGTAGTTACTTTCTCTCCATTAGAAGTGGTTCTAGAAGTGGATCTTTATGGGTGAAGAATGGCACATGGTGTTTTATGTTTCCTCTAGGAATAAATAGTTTTGCGCTACTTAGTATAGTTTCCTTGAATTTGATCCAGTTTGCATTCATATCATCTGTCAAATAGTATGTATTGAGGTGGCTGTCGATGAATTGCTGGAAAGAGTCCTAGTTAGCTTTAGCAAAGTTCCAATAGGATTCTCAGGTGGTGTAACTGCGCTGTTTTGCTGTATATCTATTAAGAAAGGGAAGTAATCACTCCCATTTGTTTCCATTACAGTCCAATTACATAATTGATGGATGTTTGAACTGACAAATGCAATGTCAAGCACCTCTGCAGTATTATAGCTATAAGAAGCATAGGTGAGAGTACCGTCGTTGAGTATCATAAAACCAGTGTCATCTAATAAATGAAGTAGTTGTTCTGATGTGGTGTTGCTTGAATAGCATCCCCAAGAGAGACGTTTGACATTGAGATCACCTACGATAATCGTGTTATCATTTATAGCCAACGAGAGTCTGTCAGGAAATCAAGGTTGATTTGGAAGATGGTAAACATTGTACAGATGAAAAGGTCTTCCTCTCCAGGCATTTAACTCTTGCAACTGAGGTTGAGAGTCCATTTATATTGCACTGTAGGATTTTCAGGGTTTTTAGCTTTCCTGGAGGCTGTAGTCCACTTATTGTCCCGGGCCCTCTGCCTAAACTTCGAACACGTCCCTGTTTATTCTGCGCGATGCAGCACCATTTACATTTGTTAACAAAGTCAAATGTAGGATGTAATGTGCAGCTTCTGTTGGACCAAGATCTGAAGCACCCATGGACAAATCTGCCTAAGCTTCATTTCATACTGGTACTGTCTAAGCTTCATTTCATTCATTACATACTGATATATATAACTATTTCTTAGCCTACTCTATCTTTTTTCTATAATATTCACCTTTGACGGTTTTCTTTTTCATGGAATTACTGTATATTATTCCTGTAATACGTTATCAATTTTTTTTTTTAAGAATTTCACTTTGATGCAAATTTGTAAACCCAAATTTAAACTAAAATAGATGCTGTGATAAAATAGATGATGTTAATAGTAATCTCAACCGTCTTTAATACTTACTTAATCTCTTCTGCTTTAATTTACATTAATTATGTCTTCATTTTTAATTTTCAATTTTTCCTCTCTTCTTATGTACTCAAATGTAATTTGTTCAAATTAACCTCTTTCTTTGACTTGCGATTCAGCTATAGGCTTGAATGTCCAACATTGTATTCATTTTTAGTTCTCAAATAATTAGTCGAGTTCTGGATCTCAGAGGGCACCTGGCACTTCGTGCGAGGTGTTTGTTTCTCTAGTTTGAAGAGGGGTGGAACCTGATAACCCAAAGGTACAGACCAGGGCCTCCTCTTCTCGTTGTTGTTGTTGCCGTACACCTTCGATTGGTTTGGCCTAAATAACATCTTGCGTTATTGCTGAATTCAACATTGTGAAAGTTAAAAAAAATATCACATCATCAGATAAAATTAAATTGGATACTTTTATAAAATCCAAATATGCGCAAATACATTACTTGATACAAACTTTACATGATAAAATCTACTTAAAATATTTGTCACATGACAAGTAGTTGAAGTGATATCTAGGGATGAATAAATTGCTTTAGAGAAATATATATATATATATATATATATATATATATATATATATATATATATATATATATATATATATATATATATATATATATATATATATATATATATATATATATATATATATATATATATATATATATATATATATATATATATATATATATATATATATATATATATATATATATATATATATATATATATATATATATATATATATATATATATATATATATATATATATATATATATATATATATATATATATATATATACATATTTATATATATATATATATATATATATATATATATATATATATATATATATATATATATATATATATATATATATATATAT
>JAJQOW010002443.1:0-17343 GCA_037975125.1 Latrodectus hesperus | reverse complement strand
CCTTTAATAAAACACACACACACACACACACACACACACACACACATATATATATATATATATATATATATATATATATATATATATATATATATACATATATATATATATATATATATATATATATATATATATATATATGGAATTTCAATTTTGATATAAAAGCGTGATTGATAATTGATATTGCATTGGGTAAATTATCGCCTGCAGCATTCATATTTTCGATTTAAAATGTCGAATAAATAATAAATTATGGATCAATATCTTTTATGCTATTAAAGGTTTTCAATTATTGTAAATCCTAATTCCACTTGGGTATAGAATATCGCAAAGCACAAAAAACATGAACGTTCCCAAAATGACCAGAAATTTTAATAACTCGTTAACAATTTTCCAAGTTGGCCTTGCATAGTGGTTTTACCTTCAGTTTGACGAATTTAATAATTAAATAAATATTATTAAGCAGAATGTTAATGATGGCAATGATTTCCTAGTTGACAGTAGTTGCGACGTCGATTCTTCCAACAGCTAATAAGCATAGCTAAATTACTATTTAATTAAATCAACTCAACCAACATTAAAATACACTGCATTCTGAATTCACTGTGGCTTAGTCGTAGGATAGATCTTATAAGAGTGCCGCGGGATTCATACCAGCCACCACTGAACAACGAGAGATGTGGATTGTATTTCTATTATCTTAATCCACATTGTTATGAAACAAACTAATGACTCCACATTTTGAAAACAAACACTTTTAATTAACATAGAAACAAAATTACAAAGGAGTCATACCTGGGTTCGCTAACAACTCTCTCACGCCTGCGTAGCGCACAAAGAGTAAGTATCAATACTACAAAGAAAAAAAACGCAGGTTCTTCAGACTGTTCCTGGCACCAACCATCTCCCTACTCACCCTCCCCATCAGAGGCTCTTCAAATCTCAAGTGCTCACTATGAGACATTACAACATCTATAGAAATAATTGTTTGGCAGTTACCCGTTTTTTTTTTTCCTTCTCTTGCAACATTTAAGAACAATCCATTTTCTATGAAAAATCCTCCCCAAAAAACAATAAGAGACCTATGTTCAATGTTTGACAGTCTTTCCAATAGCTAGATAATCCACTGTACAACGTCAAAGTTTTAAATAAAAATTTAAAAAAATTGGCAATTAAATCGGAAAATTGGAAGCCCAAAACTCTGAATTGTGTACTCCAGTCAGGTTGATACTTCCAACTTCTGTCGATTTTCTTCCAGGTGCCCCCTATGAAAATATCCTAGTATCTCACAGAAAACTCTCTCAGGTAATCAAGACGAATGTCTTACGCAACAGTTTTCAGCAATGTTGAAAATTGAATGAAACGTCGGCCGCATTGATGTGTTATACAGTTATTAATATTAAATACTGAATATGACTGTAACCATGACCATATGTGTAAAATTTAATTATTATATAAAGTCCACTCACAAATACTCTTCAAAATGTATGGCAGGTAAATGCCCAAGCTAGTCGCTGGTTGATGCATTTTATCCAGTTTTTATGATTTTGAAATATTCTAATAGATGTTAATTCAATAAATAAGAGTTGTGTTTGTTAAGACTCCTTTTAAAAGAATTATTTCTGCGCACATCTACCTAGTTATACTGCGTTTATACTCTGCACGTCTTCACACAGACATTAGGCTACCAGTCAAAGCGCAATTTATTCTCAATAAATTTAATCTGAAATCAATCGTTTTTAGTTATTAAATTAACCTCGATATTCAAAAATCGAGAAAAACATTCCTGGTACAAGGTTGTTAATTATGGTTGAGCAATAATATTCTAATCAATCATGACGAATGACAAACATAAAAAAAAAGAAAACGGATGCCTGTTTTTCTATATAGTTCGCATATTGTCGTGGCCAGATGGCGCCAATATATACAATATCAATAAGCTATGTCACATCTTTGGCATGGCCGTGGTAGCCTAGTGGTTAGGGTATTGGCCTTCCGTACGGAAAGGGGGTTCGATTCCCAATGCCGCCGAAGACCCACCGAGTACATGCGATATACGTGCTCGTTAAATCTGTGGAATCGAGAGTCCTGTGGTCAGTTGTTGAGCAATTACCATGGGTGCAATGGTCTGGAGAAAATTTCCTCCCCTTCAGATCAATGTCGAAATTGAGGGAGTGGATCATCAGGTGGTACCATCAATGGAAGGATTCAAAAAAGAACAAAGACGTGCTTTCACCTTGTGGTGTTCTGATTAAAACGAAAGACAACTCCCTATTGACTTAAATTCGCATTGCCAAGGCATAACGAGCTTGGCTTGTCCAAGTGTCATAAGTAACTACATCTCTGGCTTTAGGCTGGATCACTACAAACGACCAAAGTCGGTTATTCGGTGCTTCAACTGCCAAAGATTCAATCATACTGCAGAAATATGCCACATGGCAAGCAACAAGTTGTGTCAAATGTGTGGGTACGAACAACAGTAGAGAATACCCCCCATGAGGTGGTAGAACAACTTAAGTGTTGTAACTGCCAGCTAGTTATAAAGGAGGCACTGCTTTCCCTAAGCCTGAAATTAATAAAACTTCATCTGACGCAACCATAAAAATTTCAGAAAACACCAATGATTTAAAAAAAAGTTTTGTAAGGTCAGAGGGATTATCGCTCAAGCTATGACTTCCCCTCCCCCACCCCAATCTGAAGAACAAACTTAGTTCGCTTCTTCAAATGCACAAGTACTCTCTGAATTGCTGCAGTTAATGACTGAAATTAAGCAAATATTTAAAGGTATCCCCCTTAAGGAGCTTCTAAAAAAATTAAGAAAAATATACCATCACCAATGGATAAACTTCTGAAACTTGCTACCTATTTCTAAGGCTGTCAACTTATCTTATTACTTAACAACATAAATTTTAGTATAAATTAATTTTAAATTTTAATGGATAAAAGTAATTATTTTTAAAATTTAATATAATAGTAAAATGTGTCATCGTAAAATTCTCGTATAAGTCTCGTCAACGCAGTAATTCTAACCAATGATATGCCAGTCAGATCCAGCTATTAATCATATCTCCATCCAACGCTTCAGTAAAGGAAATATATAAGGTGCATAATAATAATATTAAAATGAATAATTAAATAGTCCTTTGGTCTAACGAAGTAGAATACTTAGGATTAACTTTAGATAAAAGACTAACTTATAAGTCGCACTTTACTAAAATAATTAAAAAAAATTTAAGACAGCGCAGGCGGTTTAATATCCTTTGATAGGATACAAATCAGAACTAATTTTAAAGAATAAAACGCTTTTATGTAAGTCCATGCTGCGTCCAGTAGTCAACTACGCCTGCCAAATTTTTGGAGGAGCAGCTAACAATCATCAAAATAAAAACAATTCAAAATAAAATCTTAAGGATAATTTCAATGGTACTTCAGAAATGAAGCTATCATGCGTGACCATTGTTCACTAACAGCTCCAGTTACTTCTTTCAGATAAGCCAAAAGTTCTACAGCAACAATCCAGAAATAGAAAACGAACAAATAGCGAAGATGCCGATTTACAATATTTTTTATACCAAAAACAATAGACAGCGAACAGTTTTGAATAGATGCCGATTTACAATATTTTTTATACCAAAAACAATAGACAGCGAAGATTGAATCCCCACATCTAGAGGATACAATACGAGCCAAACTGCAGAGACGAGTGAGACAACACGAAGTAAAATCCTAAGGATAATTTCTATGATACTATGGTACTTCAGAAATGATGATGGTACTTCAGAAATGATACAAATAGCGAAGATGCCGATTTACAATATTTTTTATACCAAAAACAATAGACAGCGAACAGTTTTGAATAGATGCCGATTTACAATATTTTTTATACCAAAAACAATAGACAGCGAAGATTGAATCCCCACATCTAGAGGATACAATACGAGCCAAACTGCAGAGACGAGTGAGACAACACGAAGTAAAATCCTAAGGATAATTTCTATGATACTATGGTACTTCAGAAATGAAGCTATCATGCGTGACCTTTGTTCATTAACAACTCCAGTTACTTCTTTCAGATAAGCCAAAAGTTCTACAGCAACAATCCAGAAATAGAAAACGAACAAATAGCGAAGATACCGATTTACAATATTTTTAAAACCGAAAACAAAAATAGACAGCGAAGAGTATTAAGACTGAATCCACACATCTAGAGGATGCAACAAGAGCCAAACTGCAGAGACGAGTGAGACAACACGAAATAAAATCCTAAGGATAATTTCTATGGTACTTCAGAAATTAAGCTATTATGCGTCTGACCTCTGTTCACTAACAACTCCAGTTACTTCTTTCAGATAAGCCAAAAGTTCTACAAAAACCTGCCAGCAATAGAAAACGAACAAATAGCGAAGATTTACAATATTTTTAATACCGAAAACAAAAATAGACAGTGAACAGAATTAAGACTGAATCCCCACATCTAGAGGATGCAACACGAGCCAAACTGCAGAGACGAATGAGACAACACGAAATAAATTTCTATGGATAATTTCTAAATAAATTCCTAAGGATAATTTCTATGGTACTTCAGAAATGAAGCTATCATGCGTGACCCCTGTTCACTAACAGCTCCAGTTACTTCTTTCAGATAAGCCAAAAGTTCTACAGCAACAATCTAGAAATAGAAAACGAACAAATAGCGAAGATACCGATTTACAATATTTTTATACCGAAAACAAAAATAAACAGCGCACAGTATTAAGACTGAATCCCCACATCTAGAGGATACAACACGAGCCAAACTGCAGAGACGAGTGAGACAACACGACGTAAAATCCTAAAGATAATTTCTATGGTACTTCAGAAATTAAGCTATCATGCGTGACCTCTGTTCACTAACAACTCCAGTTACTTCTTTTCAGATAAGCCAAAAGTTCTACAAAAACCTGCCAGCAATAGAAAACGAACAAATAGCGAAGATTTCCAATATTTTTAATACCGAAAACAAAAATAAACAGTGAACAGTATTAAGACTGAATCCCCACATCTAGAGGATGCAACACGAGCCAAATTGCATAGACGAGTGAGACAACACGAAATAAATTTCTATGGATAATTTCTAAATAAATTCTTAAGGATAATTTCTATGGTACTTCAGAAATGAAGCTATCATGCGTGACTCCTGTTCACTAACAGCTCCAGTTACTTCTTTCAGATAAGTCAAAAGTTCTACAGCAACAATCCAGAAATAGAAAACGAATAAATAGCGAAGATACCGATTTACAATATTTTTATACCGAAAACAAAAATAAACAGCGAACAGTATTAAGACTGAATCCTCACTCTTAGAGGCTGCAACACGAGCCAAACTGCAGAGACAACAACACGAGCATCTGGTCGTATAGTCACTTTTTTATTTAATTTTACTTTATAAAATTAATATTTTTGCTTTCATTTTTTTCTCTCTCTCTCTCCATCTCTCATATAAACCAGGAATAAATTAATCATGAATAATAAACTTTTGCTATTTCAGATTTATTAATCATATTTTTACTAGTTTTTCAGGTACACCTATCCTACACGCGATTGAAATTTTTTTCTGGAGCTCCATAAAAACTAATACCGTCTCTCTCAGACGAGGGTCGCTGAACTAAGTTCCATGCATCTCTGGAAAAACTATCAGTCGCGGCACCTACTCTAATCAATCATGAAGGAAAAGAGAATAACAAATGCAAAGCTCAACAATGAATTATTTTATACCTTCGTCCAGTAAGAGAGGAGGCACACGAAGCTGATAAGGAAGGCGAGTTAAAAGCTTTCCTGCCTGTGCGGCTTATCGTCAATATTTGATGCGGACACCCATATCCGAGGCACTTGAGTGACGTATAACAACGGGAAAGGCTGAGAACTCAATTCCGAGAATGCATAAAGCAAACGGAGAGAAAAATCGATGTCCGCCAAGACAAAAACCCCTCTTTCAAGTAAATGCACACAGATCTGTGGAACCGACGGTTTTCCCAATATCTGCTGAGCTTTGTGGACAAGAGATTTTCCAGCTACTTTCTTGAAGAGCTATACAATCAATAAGTATTTACGTCGATTTGGAATTTCTAATATTCCGGCATTATGCAATGCCTCCAGAGATACAGTAAGACAGAAAAGGAATGCGAACTGCTTTCCTTTGTTCATAATTTATTCAGGATATGACAGTTAATACTTTAAACCGAAAACAATTTAGTTTCATCAATAAATAATAAATATCGTCCTCTCTACCGGAGTTTTGTACTTGAATTACCACGTTAGAGAAATTTACAGTTAGTAATTAAGGGATTTTAGCCGACCGATGACGGAGAGGTTAGACTCTCTGCCTCACTGTATGAGATGCCATCACTTCACCTATTATAGAGCTGAATAGGAAAAAAACCTATAGGCAGCTAGGCATTAGAAAAAAAATTCATGTGATTTTAAATAGTGTAAATTTTAAAGTATTTTGTGAATTCATATAGTTCAGAGAAAATAAAAATATTCAACATTAAATCTTTATGAAATATTTTTGGCATGTATTTATCATGCAGTTGTTTTAAACTTGCTGTCGTTCTCTCCATTATTTTGCTTTAAATTGTTATAAGCATAATATAACGAACACACGTTATATTATGCTTAATTATTGATTATTGATTAGCTCAATTATTGATTGCTACTTCATATTTATTTATAAAAAATATATAAAAACACATTTATTTTGTACACAAAAAAAAATTAAAAACAGACACACAACAAAGAATATATTTTTCATTATAAAATTTAAAATATCACTAAATTTATCGAGCAATAAAAAAGTACATAACACATTCCACGAGTTCAATTTTTATAAAAATGTTTGAATCTATTTTTATGAAAATTTTCAAATGTCTTCTTATTGAGAGTCTGCTTAGATCAAGAAATTTTCATTTCTTAAAAGTCACCTTATTTTTCTGGATCTCAGGCATTTAAAAAAGCTTTTGATTAACACAAAGTTAACTGAATAATCTATTCTAAAAATGTTTAAATAACGAAGGACCTAAAATGATTAGTGAATTACTGTCAGATTGCTCTTTCAACGGTCATTACGTAACATAGTGTGATGAAATATAAAACTAAATCATTTATCGCATCAGACGAAACATAGATAATTACGTAACAGTCTCGATTATGAAACACTTTAAATGACCAGAGTGATGTGAAGTTTGAAAGGCGTTCTGTTGGAGGAATAACATTTGTTTGCCATGCAAGTAGTCCCGTTATTTTAAGCATCAGGTGCCGAGCAGGTAACGAATAGTTAGCGCTCTTGTCATCGGTTTAGCAGTTCGTGGATACGATACTCGCCTTGGTAATGGATGTTTACTGTGGTTTGGTACCCATTTTAAACCTCGGGTTCCCGTCTAGTTAGACCTCGTGTACAAAACATGACCGTTGAGCGACAAAAGAACCAACCTTAACATCAAGTGAAGTGCACAGACTTCAATCACTTTTCGCAAATAAGGTTTTTGCCGCCCATCCTGTCTAGTGGTCAGAGTGCCTGACTGCGAATAAGGAGGACCTGGGTTCGAATCCTGGTTCGGGCATGGATGTACTTCTCTCTCTTGTCTTTGCCCTTTCATAGTATGAAAGGGTTGTGAATGGTTACCTATATGGTATATAAGTGTGTACTTTGTCCAAACACCAAATTACAGTACAGTTAGAAGGGTGGAACAGCGCATTCTATATTGCCAGCCTAGCTGGCACAAGACAACAACTTAAGGTTTTACGTTGTTTGTATGTTGCTTAGTGGTCATTTTTTCACACGAGGACTAACTTTGCAATGAGGACTAATGTGATCGAACCCACAAAGGAAAGCGGATTCCGAACTACCATCAACATCTTTGACTTTGGTAGGAACTAAATTTACGAACTTTTGAAGTGAAAAAGCAAGAGCTATAACTATTCAACAGCTTAGATTCACCAAAATTAAATAATTGGGGAAGACAGAAAAAATTTAAAAAAAACTAAGAACCGTTTAAAAAAATTAAAAATTCGCTAAAAAAGTGAAAATACCGAAATTTTTGAGTCATAAATGAAAATAAATAACCCGCTTTTAAAAAATTTTACACTTAAAACAATTGAAACTATAGATGTAGATATTCATTTTCTTGATATTTAAAAAGAAGGGAATTTTGATTTCTATGAGAGCTAAATGTTTAATATTTAGCACTTTTGAAATCATACTAGAAATATATATGCTTTTAAGACTGATTAGGAAACAGAATTTAAGCAGAAATTTTTTCAACAATAAATTTTACCAGGCATGACATTGAGTAGTAAATACATTAAAGAAAAGAAATTCAACAATTGCAGCGATTCTGAATAATTTTCTAATACTCAGTATAACTATAAAAAAAAGTTTACAAAAGAAATTTGGCGAAAGAAATGAGAAAATAGAGAAAAAAGAGCAATTGTGCAGACGACTTCTTCGATTCGCCGTCCAAACGACTTTTCCAATTGGAAAATAAAAACATCCATTTGGAAAGGGGCTTTTCCTGTCTCAGAAAATTGCTTTTTCCGGAACCATGGAGGAAAATGGGGCGATTTTTCCGTGTTTAGAATTTGCAAGCACTGAAAGAGTATGTTGTTCGATTAATTTATAATAAAAAAACAAAAAAATGAAGGGCAGCTTCATTCTGAATTTTCTAACAGTAAATAAGAAAATATGTTTTAATATTTCCAACTATAAAGATTTAAAGTTTTGAAATAAATTCAAGGTAAAATAATTCATACGTTTACAAAAATAAAATGTCACAAAAACAATATAGAGAATTTAAACTATTAACAATACCATTTTTTCGTTTTCAAAATAAATAAAAAAAAATTTTTTTTTTAATTTGACCCCTTGAATGTAAGTTGTTTTTTAAGAATGGGAAAAAATAAAATGCAAACAACAAAACTAAAAATAAACTCACTTAAACATTTCGGTAAAACTTTAAATTAAGGAAACGTAAATTATGATATAAACTTCGGATATTAATTATATTTTATCATCATGACAATAAAAACTCCGACAGTTTACTTAATCTGTGGCTCTACAATCATACCATTACGCAATCAACAACCAAGGTGAGAATCAAATCACTAATCATTTCGGATTTTCATTGGAGAGTATTTTGCATTTATTAATTGTATATATATATATATATATATATATATATATATATATATATATATATATATATATATATTATACAAACTAATATTCAAAACATATTTTTATTATAAATATAAAATATGAAATAGAAATAAAAACATAAAAAACTTAAAAATAAAACTAAAGCAAAATTTAGAAGGCAATGAAATTAATTTTGAATTTTATAAGGGTTTTTTACAAGATAAACTGGAGAAATGGCACATAACTGAAATTTTATTTTTTATAAAAGTTTTTTAAATCAAAATGATAAACAACGAAGTCGGGAATGTAATAAAACTAGATAGAACGGAGTGGTAACGCTGCGATTTAGGAATGATTGATCATAACCAATTATTGAAGGGAAAGAAGAAAAAAACTGCGGTGGATAGAATGCCCACATTTTCTAAATATTAAACGGAAAAGCTTGGGAGTTTCTGGGTTTCCTCTCTTGAAGTTGGATGAACACAAAAAACAAACTCATTAGCCTTCACGGAAGGCAATAAAAAACATACTATTTAGATGTGTGTGCTATACAATAGTTTTCAATTTTAAGGATATGAAATAAGGGGTATCAATAAAGCAGTAAATAATTTGATATTCGTGACTCGAGTATTAAAATCATATTTAAAAATTAAGTCTTAATTTTAAAACTTAACTTAAACTTAATTTTTAAATATATATAATCTATTTAAAAATTAAGATTTTTCCAAACATTGTTCACACATAAAATTATAAATGAAATTTTAAATCAACAGTGTGCATGCGTGCGTGTGTGTGTCTATATATATAGTATATATCACATGACCATTTCTCCTAGAGCAGTATCGGTAGTAAACACTAGCAGCCCGTTACTCAAAGTTTATATATTATATCCAAAGCTAAAAGCATCCTGCATTCAATAAAGTTCAAATTATTAAAGATTCAACTTACCTTTCAATAAATTTTTCATTAAAAAATTTGTTATTTAGAGTAGTAAGTTTAATCTAAAATTGATTTTTTTTCTTTTCAAATTAGACAATTCTTTTTATTTTCTAAATATGTACAGTATATTTTATCAAAATAAAATTTATACTAAAATGCTAAGTTATGAAACATACCACAAATATAAATTTTTTTAAACATTTTACATTATTAAAATGTATTGATGGCTTTATTATTTTAATAATGCCGCCTCAAAAGAAAGTTGTTGAACAAAATTCCATTCATTTCAAAAAAAGTATTTTTAGTTATATATATATATATATATATATATATATATATATATATATATATATATATATATGTATATATACTCAAAATAACAAAGCTCTGTTAAAGCATTATTTCCTAAGATGATAAAATTTTTTTACTGTAAGCAATATAAAGGTAATTTTTTCAAATATCTAAAACCTTATTTCTGTTTGTTTTTTGTTTTCCTTATGACTTGGGGTAGACCAATCATATATATATATATATATATTCTAATACTCAGCAGATGTATATGCAACACACACACACACATATATATATATATATATATATATATATATATATATATATATATATATATATATATATATGATTGGTCTTCCCCAAGTCATAAGGAAAACAAAAAACAAACAGAAATAAGGTTTTAGATAAAAATTACCTTTATATTGCTTACAGTAAAAAAAATTTTTATCATCTTAGGAAATAATGCTTTAACAGAGCTTTGTTATTTTGAGTATAGTAAAATTTTATTTTTCAATTTATAACTTTAATTATTTTAAATAATATGTGTTGCATATATATCAATATCAAAATAAGATATTTCGATTGAAATTCAACTTACAAAATTAAATGTAAAATAGACCACAAATTATACATTATTTCAATCATTTTTAATTTGGCTTAATTGTGATAAATATCTCATTTATGGAAACTATTAACGTATTTTCACTAAAGTATACCGAGTCAAATGGAGATAACATCAGCAACCGAATAATGTGCTTCCTCGAGACACGAGAACAAGAAAGATACTTCTTGTTCCCATGTAATAGTGAACGACTCGTGTTCAGCTCAATAGTTTATAGGTTCGATTCACACTTTTATTGTTTTTAGAATTTAAGTCAACTTTAGACGATATGTTTTACTGAATAAACTCCTTTGAAAATATTTATGATATTAAATAAATTGAAGGATCTTTGTTATTTCATAAAACAAATTTATTTCCTTTATTTAAAAATATGCCGATCTGGCAGCCGAATGGTTAGCGCTCTCGCCTTCGGTTCAACAGTTCGTGGGTTCGGATCCCACCTCTGGCATGGATGTTTGTAGTGGTTCGGAATCCACTTTAAACCGTAGGTCCCAGTCTAATTAGCCCTCGTGTGCAAAAAATGACCGTTGAGCGACAAACAAAACAAACTTACTTAATATTTCATTAAAATTAAATAAAAATCTGCAAAAATTAAAAACATATTCATCGCTTAAGCGAGCAAAATTTTCGAAAATTCTACTCAGATAATAATTTTGTTTTACTTTCTCATGCTGCCTAAAGATGTATCCACATTCTTTAAGGTGGGTGCTAGGGAATCTTCCGCATTTTTTTGTTTGTGACAAGTAAAAACAATTCACTATGAAAAGGTTTCCAAAAAGACGATACACGATGAATGTACAAATGCTTTACCATGGTGTGTGGTTGTTAGTCTATTCCCCTATAGGTGTCAAAACCATTTAAACATGGGCTTACTGTGGCCTATAGGGAAGAACATTCATTTAATATAGTACATGTCGGTTTCGATCCTTGTCCTAAGTGAAGGAGAGACTGGTGCAGGGTATCGACTTTAAACATAGATATCTAGAATATTTGGACAATACGGTCCATTATTTATGAAATATTTTTCGGGAAAGATGCAGCAGATATTCTCATTTCTAACAATAACTATCAGCAATTAGTCTGTCACAACACAAAGCTAAAGGCCTTTAAATTTTCAAATGCGATTATTTATATTCTCATCCACTTTTTAAAAAAATCTATAATGAAAACTTTTAATCATTAATGGCAAAACTTTTTCCAATAAAAGCTCATTCGATGAACAGCTACATAGAAAGGAAAGCAGAAGACAGAAAATTCCAAAAACAATTCAGCGAATTAGTTTAGAACACGAAAATTTTCAATTAAAACGCAATTTACTCGGGGAATAACTCCCATCCAAAACTATCGCGAGGAAAAGTTTTACAACATAGGGAGGAATAATGTGAACTTTAACTTCAAAAATGGAATAGTTACGGCCATTTCCAAAACTTCCGAAATATTCTGGTATAACTATTCCAAATGTTCTTTGAGGAAAGAAAAGTTTGAACTCATAACTGGAATAAAAAAAAAAAAGGCAGCACCCGATAAAATGAAAAAATAAAATAATCCAGAATTGATTTTTCGTGCAGCTCTGTGAATACCATTCTCTTGGCATTAAAACAAAACACAATTTGTTTTATAATGATTAGAACAAAAATAATCTATATTACAGTTTGTAAGATTTTATTTAAATAATGGATTAAAACTAATTACTGGACTTGGCAACAGTCTGGAAAATATTCCACACGCTTCTATAGAATACTGGCTCATTATCATACTTAACATAAAGTCACATGAAGTCTATATAGTTCATTTTACTATCGAAACATTTACATCACTACAAAGGATATATATTGAGTACTTTGGCATATTACATAATTACACTGTAAAAAAAACGGAAGAAATACAGTAAAAATCACTGTTATTTAAATAGCTGTCATTGGAACACTAATGATTACAGTAAATTTTACTGTAAAATTCAGCCCCAGAAAATCGTTTGCTAATGGGCATGCGCATTGAATTCGCGGGATAAAAGTTTCTTCTGTTCCTGTGACAAATGAATCAAATTAATTTCGCCATTTATTTGCCCTTGTTTTCGTTTGGTGAAGTTGGTGACATTTTGAGAGTAATTGTTCCTTTTGTTGAATTTCTATTGAAATTTAATCACCAAATATAAGGTAACGCATATTTTTCATATTGTTTATTAGGCAAGTTGATAGCTAACTTTGGTATTTAAAAAATTCTTATAAATTTGACTGAACATTTAAAAAATTCTAAGCTGAATTTATGAATGATCATACTCACTTGTATTAATTCAGTGTCGATATTTTTTTACTTACTTTTTATTAATATTTAAAATATTTTATAGTAGTTTGGTAACATAATTGAATAATATTTTAATTATCAAACTTTCGACGAAATTAGAATTGTATTTAAGTGCTTCTGTTGTTATAAAAATGCTTAGATATATTTCTTTCGAAATTAAAATTGCATAATCATCTATTGTTCTATTTTTTTAGATATAGATAGTTAAATATATTAACGGAATTTCTATTTTATTGTGTTGTTGAAAATTCCTGATTTTTCTTTCGTTGTAAAATGATATAAAAAATTATGTGATATTTAGTTAATATACAATAAATTATATTTTCTAAATAATTCTTTTTGTTTAGAATTTTATTTAAAAAAGTTTATTTTTTAATGCAGATCATTAAATTGCATTCTAATTATGTTCATTAATTAAATTCCATTCTGTAACATGCATTAAAATAATCATTTTTTAGGCATAAATGTTTGTTAATTCTTTCAATAAAATATTACAAATAATGATATTTATTAGAATAAATGGTCTTGTGTTTAGAATTTGCATGAGATGTAAAAATGCATTTTAATGAAAAATGTAATGCTTTTTTAAATATCTATTTTTTAAAATCATTATTTTATTACAAATATATAAGAAATATTACTTTATTAAATACATATTAGGAAGTACTATTCGAATTAAGGTCATTTATTTAGAAAATGTAATGTTTATTACTTTATAACCATGATTAATTTCTTAAATTTATCTTACAAATTAGAACTTTAATTAAAAGTCTATTTGGGAAATTTTATTGGTCGTTTGATATTTATAAAACAAAATTTCAGGCAACACATATTTTTGCAAAAAATTACATTATTATTGTTATTTGCAATAATAATGTAATTTTTTTATTAACACTTTATTTTATTAACAAATTTCAAAATTTGTAGTACTATTTATGATTTATTTACATGTTAGTGAAGGAATCAGAAGCTCATAAAAAGAAAAGCTAATTTAAAATTATAATTAAGAAACAAATACACGAGTGAAAACATTGTAATTTGTTGTTGCCTAACATATTTAAAATATATTGTGCTCAAGATTTTTCTAATACTACTGTGCGCATTAAATACTAACTTTTTAAAAATTTATAAAAATATATCTATGTTTTGGGAAAATAAGAATTTATATATGAAGAAAGTGTGTGATTTGTAAAGGAAGTTTTAAAAATAGAATAATTGCAAATAACTTTTAGTATTACGACTATTCAGAGTAAAGCCTCTTCATATAAACTTCAGCCATATTTGAAAGCTGGAATAGGTATTGAGAGAGAGAGTTTTTGTAAGCACGTGTATTTTTAAATGTTTTCCTTCATTGTGATGTCCAACAATAAGCCAAAATGCAGTGTATTTTTTGTTGTTATGATTGAAGAGGTTGTAAAATTGATGAGACTTTTGCATTTCAAAGAAAAGATATTACCCGCCTGTTGATATTTCCACATTAAAAGAAAGATGGCCTTGAATATTTTTAAAGCAAAGCATTTTAGACCATTTTAAGTGTTTAACATCTGTAGATTTAAATAAAAGACTTAAGTTTGCATTAGCTGACAAACTTAAAAGAATTGTTAATTTCTAAATAACCTCTCCTCCTGGAGGTTGTAAAATACAATCTTCAATCATTGAGGAATTGGAAAAATATTTAGAAGTGTTGTAGTAAAGTATTCAAAACTTCATTTTAAAAAAAATACTGCTTAGTAAATTGTAAATAAAAAATTTAAAAATGAACATAAAAATTAATCATAAATAAATTAATCAAGGATTTATTTATTAGTTTTAGATTTCCACATCTTCTCAGGATGCAGTAGATATTGTAGACTTACCTTGCACACCATGTGTATGAATTTGTGGTATGTATTATTTATATATTTCGTAAAGTTTGGAATGTTTTAACTCAAAAGCAAAAATTTGTTGTTACATTTATTGACCTCTTTAAATGCTGTTTACTCTGCTAACATTCTATTTAAGATAAATCATATGAATATATAAAATTCTAAGAAAATCTAAATAAATTGTTTTAGTTAAATATATCTTTTTTGATACAACTTCAATTGTATTCTCTTTTATTTATCTCTAAGTATGTATATAATGCCGTATATGCAGGCTTAATATGAACAGCAAATTTTTTTTTATATAATTCCTAATTTTGCACAATTTATGATCTCCCTAAGACAACTTAGATTTCAGTTTTGAGGTAACTATTTACGAGTTAAAGAAATTCAGTTTTAAGCAAATGTTTAATAAAATGTTATTTCATAAATTATTGTTACTTTGACACATTATTATAGGATTTTAATTTTTCTGTTTATTTTCGATGGAAATATTTTTAAATTGAGTATATATGTATGCAAAAGAAATGTTTCCATATTCTTTACAAAATTAATTTTTTTAAACTTAAAATCGGCTTTTTTAAGTTATCTTTAAAATGTGGTTCACATTTCCAATTGGAAATGTGGTGATTTGCTTCTCAGAGGATATAATTTTCGATAACATAAATGAATCCTTATAAAAACAAATTCTATATTCTCTTTTAATTAAATCAAGTACAAATTAGTTTTTCGAGATAGAAAACATCAGTTAAAATGATTTAATTGAAGTACAGATTTTATCATCTTCATAAGAAGTGAGATATTCATTACCAAAAATTCTTATCATGAAATTGCTAAAATCCCTTGAAATAATTTTTATCATCAAAATGATTGTGATTGCCTGAATGTAGCAACCACTTGTTAACTATTAAAAGAAGTATATTTTAGGAAAATTCAATCAGTTATCTGAAACAAAAAAATTTTTAATTATTTTATTGAACTATTAAACAACTTTTCCTCTGAAATATTCAGCTCTTGAAATTTCAAATTAGATATTCATGTGTGTCTGATTTATATTTTTTTCCAGGTGCTTGTTCAACTTTAATCCTTCGCGGGGAACGAAATCAAAAAAATATGTTAAGGATGGAGTCCAAGCATGTGTTTTTGTCACTTTTAAATAATGTATCCAACTTAAATGGCTATAGTTATTAAAATGTAAATAAAAAAATTCTTTTCAATTATTTGTGTATTGTCAACTATATTGCTTTTTTCTTCAGAATCTTTATTTGCTTTTATCATGTAAAAAATCAATTACTTTAAACAATATCAAAAAGAAAACTTTATTGTCTTTACAGTATAATTAAGATACTATATCATTAACTAATTTCCCTTTGGTAATTTTAGTATAATGGAATGTTTTGTAAGGTTTCTTTTTATCCTAAATCTGTAGAATCGCAGATATCAAAAATCAATTTCATGCTTAGATTTGTATCATATTCAATATAACTGGTTTTTCTTGATTTTTTTTTTAAAAAAAATACGTAATAAAAAATTCAAACTTCTGTTCAAGTTACAATTGAGAGGTAAGATAGTTAAACAATCTCGTTAGGTATTCAAAGTTAAATTATTGATCACAAAATATTCTGAAAAATGGCATCTTCTGCAATATAACATTAGTTATGTTTTTGTGCTTTGTATATTATATAAAAAATTGCTTAATAATAGTTGGCCCATAATTAGGAAATTAGCTATTGTGTATTCAAAATTGATTTATACTCTACTATTATCTTTACAAAACATGCTGATCGCTGTAAGTAGCTATTGCAACAGGTTCTGTAGAATATGGAGCAAAATGCATAGTAAAAAGTGCTGTAAAAATAACAATAAAAAGTGCTGTAAAAATAACAATAAAGAGTGCTGTAAAAATAACAATAAAAAGTGCTGTAAAAATTACAGTAAAAAGTGCTGTAAAAATTACAGTGAAAAGTGCTGTAATAATTACAGCGAAAAGTGCTGTAAAAATTACAGCGAAAATTGCTGTAAAAATTACAGTAAAAAGAACTGTTAAAGTTTTACGAATATGCTGTAAAATTTACAGCATATTATACTGGCGCCCAAAACGCCAGCACATTTTGCTGTAAAATTACAGTGCTTTTTTTTAGAGTGTAGAGATC
>JAJQOW010002442.1:0-17388 GCA_037975125.1 Latrodectus hesperus | reverse complement strand
ACGGCCAACAGAACAAACACCCAAGAAGAGCCAGCTAAACCTTCTCATTCGCTGGTCAACGACAATCTCTTCTCTCTCCCGCCGGAGCGGACTCCCTCCTCTCCTCTCTCCCAATGACTACAGCGCCATCATGTGAAGAGAATTAGGAGTATCCTAACACTACAAATAGTAAGATTCCAGAAGACAATTTTCATGAATATTTACTACTTATCAATCTGATTAATACACAAAATTGATTGGATGTAAATCTCATCAGTAAAAAACAGCATAAATTAATCAGAAAAATGTAAAAAATTTCCTTCACTAATTTAAGGCATTAAATAAATTTATAATAGCATTGTTAGAAATATATTTTTTAATTTAGTAAATGTTCTAAATATCTAATTACCAATTCAGTTTCTAAGAAATAACAGCTTTGTTAATATGGTAACCTTTGTGTCTGATTAAATAACTAAAATTACAAAATGTTAAAAATATGTTCCAAAAACCTTCAAATTATCAGATAGAATTGAAGATTACTTTTATAATGGGAACAGTACTTGAGTAATAAAATAGAGAATTGAATTTATATATTAGCACTTACATAAATATAATTAAAAAATTTTTTTTTACATGAAGTGTATTTTTCCATCATTTCTACAGAAGAAAACGTTTGTAGAAATGATGGAAAATGCTTTTTCAAACATTGCACTTAGCAAAAACTAACTGCTTCATATTTAGTCTATTAAAGGACTTCTTATCCTTAGTACCAAAATAACTGAACTCAGATGCATGTTCATTGGTTATTAATTTTTTCATAATGCTTATGGTGCAATTCCCAGAAGTTCCCCCAGACAAGATTAAAAAGTGGCACTGAAACAAAACAAGCAAAAATATAAAAATTTTATAATTAAAAACATTTTATAATTTAAAATTGAAATAACTGTATTAATTTTAACAACATGCATACATTATATAATTATTATTTACAGCATAAAACTAAAGTTTTAGAAAAATAAATCTGTAATGTATTCGTACATTAAGAAAAGCATTTATTAAACAATGCAAAATCAAATCAGTTTTAGTATAATAACAGTCCCATACGACACAATTTTGTCCAGTTGACTTCTCATTTTGGTCCAATTTAAATCCATTGCACGTCAAATATAATACCAATATTAGAAATGTTTATCTTTTTAATTACAAATATGCTATACCTAAAGGACAAATTTCTGATAAAAATACACTATTTAATCTCTTACCCTTTAGAATTTTGATAAAATACTGAAATTACAAAATATTTAAAATTTGTAATGAATCTTCATTAGCAAAACAAGAGTTATATTAATAGGTAAAATTTAACATAGCCATTAAAAGAAAAGAACTTAAATAATCAAATAAAGAATTGAATTTACATATTAGTGCTCAGTATTAAGCTTAATATGTTGAAATGTTATTTACTAAGGGATATATTAAATGTTCTGATTAAACATGAAAAGGAAAACAAAATATAGAATTTATAAATGAGGTACATTTTATCTCTTAAAATACAATTCAATTTTATCAACCAAAGTAATTAAAGCATAACACAATAATTAAAAACAATTTAAAATCTTACAAATATAAAAAGCTAACTATTTCTAAAAGAAATTATTTTTTTCAATTTATTTGAAACTAGGTTCAGCCCATCATAAGCAATTTTTCATGCATAACAGAGCAGAATATGAAACACTATAAAAAATGAATTTCCAATCAACATTCAATAAATAATGATGTTTAATCAAATGTGTACATCTTTTTTTAATAATATTCAAATATTATGTATAAAGATCGACATTTAATAGAACTAAAAATCAAGTTGTGTGAAACGTCGATGCCATTCAGTTTATTTTTGCCTATAAAATTTTTGAAGCCTAGAAAAGTGAATTACTAGAAAATAACTTTAAAGGAATACAATGAAAAGTAGAATATTGAAATATCTGTTTAAAACTAAATCAGAGCATCATTTATTAAAAACAAAATGCTTACGTAAACAGAACAACGATCAAAGTTTCTGGAATGAATATTATATGTGTATTTCCATTCAAATTTTGTTGGTTAATTTGATTTAATTTCACTGAGAGCATGCTTAACTTCCTTCCAGGGTATACACATAAAAGCAAATGGTTTGAATTTCAGTTAGTTACTTATTTCATTTTTTACAATAAACTAAATTATTCTCATACAAATAGGTTTTAACTATATTGGTTTAAAAATAACTTTAGTTGTAACGAAATCAATGTATTAAGAGTTTCATTTGCTATTATAATTTGATTTCTTCCTGAAAATGAGCATTCTTAAATTTATTTACTTAGATATATAAAGAGTAATTAAAAAATAGTTTACTTTGAAGATATTATGAAGAGATAGTTTTTGTGAGAGTATTAAACAAGATGATAATACAAAATAAGAATATACAAAATATACAGCATTATGGAAGTAGGAAATTTTGCTTCCAAATTAAGTGGACACAAAATCTTATAGAAATCACATTCACAAATTGCACAGTTACATCTTAAATCACTGAAGATTTAAGCAATTCATACTAAATCATTTTACATAATCTTTAATATTTTTTCTTATTATAATAAAAAATGCTTACCATGAATCAATACTTCAAATTCTAGAACCTTTAGTAGACAACAAATATAAATCTTTCAGAAGATTCTCCTGTAAAGTAAGAATTCCAAATCTGGTATAGGAAATCTTCCATTTAACAACAAAATATAAAAATTAATTTTCAAGTATACATTTTAACAGCTCTTCATTTGAAATATTAGTCCAGCATACATTAAAATAGTTGGGCGATATAATTTTTGGTAAAAATATACTTGAGGATGCCCCTTGGCGATCCTGTTAACGCTATGTGCAAACAGTAATGGCAGCCAAAACATAATGAAATTTCAATAATAATGCAGTAAGCAAAAAAAAAAAAAATGTACTCATTTTATTCTCCTGGAATATCCTCATTTTGAGTTATACAGAATTTCCTAATAGCACCTACAGATTGCTTAAATTTATCCCGAGAAGAAAACCAATCAGAACCGTGAATGGATTTTAGAATAACATTTAGGGTTATCATAAATAAAACATCATCGCCCAGCTTGGCAAGAATTCAAGGGACACCCTCAAATATTGTCTAATTTTTCTTGCTAAATAGCAAAATTTGGAATTATGGATTTAAAATTAGATATTCAATAAAAAAAAGCACTCGGATTTTTAATTCAACAATAAAGTATTTTAACTTTAAATCTTAGATATGACTATCTTTAAAATAAATTTGAATCAAATCCTAATATTAACATTATCTTGTTGAAATCAAGAGATAAATACACATGTCTTTGTCCCACAAAATAATAAATATAAGTAATTTTGGAACTAATAAACTGCAGAACATAGAAATAGTTTTTAAGAAAATTATTTTGTGGTATGATAAATTTTCTTCCAGCAATTTTCATCTTAATCCCAGTGTTTGCATTTTTTCAGCCTTAAAATAACTGGAGAATTAAATGATATAAAATTATTATTACATTCTGCTATCAAGCACATTTTATAAATAAAAGCAATATATCTTTTAACGTTAATTTAAAATGTTAAAAATGTAATTTTTTAAAGTAAAAATACACTTAAATATGATGGGTATTCTGCTCTTAAATAACACTTTTCAGGTTTTAAACCTTATTTCTATTACAACTTCTTTGGAATAAAAAGTTATTTAAAAATAATAAAATATGAATCAATAAACGAAAAGCAATTGTTTTTTAACTTACTTCGTTTAACACATCGTAATGTAGCAATAAACGACTACACAGTGAGGCAAACGATAATTTAAAATTATGGAAGCATTAAACAAAAATAATTACAATTGCGGTTAACTACCTACTTTTAATATATGTCCAGATGACATCCATTATGAATGTCTTAAGTACATCCACCATGGAAGTCCAAATTATATGTATCATGGACTTAAAAATTACGTCTATTACAGATCCAAATGTTAATATTCCAAAACTCATCCATCGTGGATGTAGACAAAAAACCATCCAGTTCACATAATATCATGGACGTCTTTTGGACTCTGGATCTTTAAAATACATCTAATAGACGTGTGTGGATGTTATGGAGCTTGTATTTTTATCCTTAGCAAAGATTGCTTCAATAATATCAGTGTGCACATTTGTTATGCAGTTAATCTAGAATAGTACCAGTAAAACGAGTGACACTTCAACGTTTAGAGCTTTTATCAAAACTTGTTAACAAGGCTCTTGAGGCAATGCAATTTGATGTCCATGCAGTCCATCTTTATACAGATTCAACTATTGTTCTTTCATGGATAAGAACACCACATTATTTAAAATGAATGGCATGTTCAATCAAAAGACAACCCAGCTGATCTTTTGTCAAGAGGACTTTCCATGGATGAACTTATCGAGTGCAAACTTTGGACGTTAGGTCCTGAGTTTTTATATTGTGATTTAAGATTGACAGTTAACTATGATTGTGCACCTACTGATCCTGCATATGCAAAGAAACTTAAACCATTAGTGAACATTTAAGTTCAATCTATCGCCCCCAATGACTTTTATGAAAATTTCTATTAACTGCGAAATAATTATTTGAAGCTAATTCGAATTCTAAGTTTTTCAGATTCATTCGAAAGCTGCAGATAAAGGTAACATTTGGTCAATTTATTAGATGTGTTAAACTTGATCATGCTCGTGACGTTTTAGTTCGAGATGCTCAAGCTAAAGAATTTGATTCGATATTTTTACCCTTTTTCAAAACTATTACTTCTGCACTAAAGTAAGTTAAAATTCCTCAATCCTTTTCTGGATGAAAATCAAATTTTACGTGTCAAAGGTGATTAGTTAATTCTAAACTAAGCGAAAATGCTAAACGTCCTATAATTTTACCCAAGAGTCATAAGCTTACTTTGATATTGGACTATTTTCATAAAAATATTTTGCATGTTGGCTCTAGTTCCTTACTTGTTAGGCAGCAATTTTGGCCAATTAGCGGTAGAAGTCAATGCAGACAAATAGTACACAAATGTGTTACTTGTTTCAAGAACAAGCCAATTTTAGCTAATCAAATTATGGGAAATTTTCCCAAGGAACGAGTAGTCGAAACATTTCCATTTTATCACTCTGGAGTAGACTATTGTGGTCCCTTTTTGATTAAATTTAAAAACCAGCGTAAGGGTATCCTAAACAAAGTTTATGTTGCTGTTTTTGTGTGCTTTGCTTACTGAAGCGATACGCTTAGAGGTAGTAACAGATTTATCATCAGATGCTTTCATAGCTACCTTTTAAAACGTTTCGTTTTTCGTGTCGTGGAAAGTGTGCTAAAATCTTTTCTGATAATCCCACAAATTTTGTAAGGGCATCCAAAGAATTTAAAAAAATTACACAATTTTCTAATGCAACCAATTGAGGAAGTAGCAAATTTTCTCTTTTCAAAAGGAGTCGAATGGAAATTCATTCCTCCCAATTTCCACAATCTCGGCTGAATTTGGGAAGCAGGATGTTTGAAAGTGAAAGGAACTGTGCCTGGCCGCTACGCGGCGCTGTTTGTACCTTCATGTTCTTCTGTTCTTATATAGAGTAGTAGAAGAGTAAAATTGCTGTAATAAAGTTGTGCTTTTGCGTTGTCTTTGAATTACTTGTTTTCCTTAATTCGGTTTTTGTTGAAACTTATTGGAAAACACTTTTATATTCACGGCAAAATATCTCCAGCATCGTGTAGATGCAAACCCCATGGAAAAGAACATTGAAAGTATTTGTTAAAAATACTTATTTTCGAATTTGACATAACACAGGAGTTAAGTCGTTTAAATTTCATTTAAAATGCATCATTGGCAACTCATTGACCCATGAAGAATTCCTCACAGTAACTGCTCAAATAGAAGGAATGTTAAATTCCAGACCTCTCATTCCCCTTTCATCAGAAGCTGATAATTTTGATGTTCTTACACCTGGACATTTCTTAATAGGGCGAGCTATATGTGGCATTGTTGAACCAGTTGTGTGTTCTATACGAAATAATAGCATTGATAAATGTAGAAGAATTAATAAGTTGGTCAAAGTGTATGGAAAACAGATTATTTAAGCAATTTCCAAGCACGCGCCAAACGGCAATTTGATAAAATGAATGTAGAACCAAACACTATTGTGTTAGTGAAGGAAGACAATCTTCCAATTGAACATTGGATTATTGCAAAAATTGTACAAACATTTCCAGGTGCTAATAATAGAGTTTACGGGAAGTCGTGTTGGCAAGGTAAACTGTAACCGTACTTGGTTTGACGACGTTCCTTACAAACCTAAAGAGGTTGTCTGAAAAAGGATGTGATGAATGACGTTACATAGTAGGGTGGTTGTAATAATGTAAGCAAATGAGGAAAACGATAACAGAAATTTTATGAATAGAAAAGCAAATGAATGCAATAATATTTAAAATCGCTTTCTATAATGATACATGCCTTCTATTTTTTCTCTTTAATGAAAGAAATTAAGTATTTTTGATTCATAAATTGTTAATCATAGAAGTATTGCAAAATTTATCTTTTAAATTGCATAAAATATGTATGGAATAAATTCTGTTAACAAAATAGGTCACTTATCTATTTCTAAAATTAACATAATAATTGGAATAAATGCAAGAATATATCCAAAGAATAGAAAATTATTTTTTATTTTTTTGATAATCACCATTTATTGATTAGAAGTAAGCAAAATTATTTCTTTATTACTCCATCTATTACAAAAATGATAATTTATTATCAATACTCATTCTAGAAAACAGTAGTATCATGTATCTGTGTTTTCAATCGTATCTTTTACGCAAAAATAAGACAGATTTTGAAGTCCAAACTTGATCAAATATTTAAAAATTGTTAATGTCCTTAGACTGGAAAAAAAATTATTGTCAGATCTGATAGTCATAGTTAATAATTTAATTTTATATCTTTATAGAATATTATAAAATTAATGTAATTTTCTTAAATCTAAAAATTAAAATTTGCTTTTGAATAAGCAATGTTTTTACCTTATTTTAAATTTTTCTTTCAAAAGAAAAATATTCATTTTAGGAAATATATATTCAAAGAGAAATTCTCAGTGATATAAATTATTCAAAAGTTGCGTGTTATAAAAGTATTTACTTTCAGCTGGAAACCAAATATAATTTTTTCATTATTTTCAAAGACTATGAATTATGAGCCGAATCACAAATACTGAATAAAATAAAATTATTTTTCTTTTAGTAGATATATCGTTTAAAATTTAAAAGACATTCAATTTTTTCTAAAATTATAGCTGATTATTTAACTAACTTAAAAATTAATTTTCAAGATTCATTAATGTTGTAATTTTCAATAGTTATCCTAGAACAGAATTTTAATATTTATACAATTAAATGTGTGAATATTTCAACAACCTAAATATAAATTGCGATTTATTAATACATTGTAGTTTTTCAAAAATTTAATTATAAGTAAAAGAGGAGAGTATATCACGTTTGCACTTTATCTGATATAGAAGCATTTCTTTATCAGAAAAACTGTAAATGTGATATGCCTACAATTAAAAAATATATGTAACAAATGTTACTTAAAAATATTATCCCCGAAATGTTCTGGCCAAATTGCTTTTTCTTAATAAGAAACGAAGCGTCCTTAGTTAAAATATTACCTCTCATATTATTTTTTAAATTGTTTATCAAAAATTAACTTCATTATCTGATGAGAAACATTTTTTTACTATTAAAACTGGTTTGTTGCAATTTATGTGGTAAAATTATCTGCTTCCATAAATTCTAAATCTTTTTATTAGAATTTAAAAATTATTCTCTCTCATTTAGGAAATTTAACCTCTTAAATCACTGATTAGTAATTTACAAAATACCTAAAAAAATAATAAAATCTGTACTAAAAATATGCAAATGATTATGGAAAAGGAGGAAAGTTAATGAAAATAAACTTTATTTTTTATACTTTGCAGTTATAAATTTAAACATCTTTATACATTTGAAATGTTTTCTATTTTAGTTTAAAGTTATATAACAAATTATTTTTTGTTGATATTGTTTATCTTGATTTATGGATCCATAATCCAGGGTGATTCCCAAAAATTAAGATCATGACATATAACTTATTGCACTCTCTTGAGATATCCAGCAAGATTCATTATTCTTTTTGCGCGATTCCTAATTTTTTTTACAAGTTGCTTAAGTCAAGTTACATGTCCATGAAAAATTATAATATTGGTTAATCAAATAAATCTTCTCTATTCAAAATAAAGAATCTTTTATTTAACAAACAATATATCTAATTAATATTGCTTCGGCTGATAAATATGTCATCAGCACTTCTCTCTGGATGTGATTATTTACTATTTTAAAAAAAATCAAAATGAAACATTTTTTAAATATTTTAATTTTCTGAAATATTATTTAATGTTAAATTAAATTATTAATTTTTTATAAGAGATTAAATCCTTTTATTTAACAAACAATATTTTATTAAAATTTTATATTTTCTTTTGTAAATATAAAATGTTAACTTTTAATTGTATTTTAACAACAATAACGAGATATAGCTCTCAAAAGAAAGGGGAAATTTCATAAAATTGAAATATCATTAATGAAAAATTCTTAAGATTAAATTACAAATAAAAGAATTTCGTTAGATGTCCTTAAAATTTGCATCCTTACTAATCAATAAAAAACGCATATAGCACCCCCCCCTTAGCTCTTCTCAAGAATACAAAAGCCTCTAATTATTGATGGGACGTATTTCCTGCTTTACCATCTCAAAATAATTTTATTGTAATGACTTACAGCGGGGCAGTCCATCAATCGCTGTCAGCAGAAGAAACCAACATGTGGTTTGCTTTGTGAATGTCCGGCTAGAAAATTTCTTCAAGTCCCTGTTATTATTTTTTGCTACACTAAATCTGAATTTTCTTTATTTAGAAAATATTATCCGGAAATTTATTACTAAACAGATTTTGTATTTAAATTTTAAAGTAAACAAATAAATATATCTATATGATGGCTATCACAGTGAATATAATTTTATAACCTTAAAATATTTTACTACGTGTATATATATGTGTGTATGTCTGTGTGTGTATATATATATATATATATAATTTTCTTCTGATATAAAAAATAAAAAATATTATATTGGATCAAATGATTTTAATCATTACTCTAAAACAGTTAAATGCATCATATCTTTGAAACAAAAAAATCAGAAAAACCTTTAGATATCTGTAGTAACTAGTTAATTCGTTGTTTAATTGATAATTAGCTTTAATCCTTGCAACATCAACATTATATTTCTAAAATCATCAAATAATTTTCAAAATCATTAAAATAAGTGGTTTGGATGCTTTAATACTTACAAACTGAAGAATTTTGACAAAATTGTATATTTTTAATAATTAGAAAAAATAATAAACTAACTTAATTGCCTAACAATAGCTTTTAGGGCAAATAGTAAGCTACTGACTTCAGTTTAAATATTGGGAAAAAATGTAGATTGTAAGTTTTTCATGTTCCGAATGATTTCTGTTTCTATAATTTTGTAAAAAATATCGTTTCTTACTGGAATCTATGTTGTTATTATATTTATTTTAGTATTTCTTTAATTGCTGTGCCTAAATATTAAAATAAATGTATCTCACGCATGAAAATTGTTTTTAGGAGGAAAATAAATGCAAAAACAAACATCGGGAAATCTTAACGCTACTGTTTAGAATAGTAATTTAGTTATTAAATATTTAATATAGAACATATATATGTTAATATCACACATTTTTTCACATGTATTCAAATTAATTCTACATTAAATATTTTTCCCTTCACCGAACTATATCTACCTTGATAAGATCAGAAGTGGTACATTTCGGGAAAGATTGTTTAAAAAAATAATTTTGTAAAATAATGTTTTAACTTCTTTCTTCATTTGATAGTTATAAAATATAAATATTTTGCTTCACTTGATTACATCAAATGTTTTTTAAATAGTTTTGATTAAAGAACTAAATATTCATAAAATACATTTTTGTGAGCATAAATTTACTAATCGGAAATAAATACTTTATCTAGTTTCGACAGCATTAAATTTGCTTTAATGTTAACCTAATAAAAAAAACAAGTATCTTAATTTATTATCTTACCGCAACTATAAAATTTATTTCTTATATTAGAGATATTTTATCGAAACTCAAATTTTTGAGCTTAATATCAGAATTTACTCATTGAAATTTTATTTCAAAAACACACGAAATGATTGATCATACCATAGTGTTTATTTGTAATATTCTGTTTCAGGAATGTAAATTATAACCTTTAGTATTGCTGTTATTTATTGAAGTACTTGAAAATCAAAATGTAATGTTTAAAATATAGTTCATAAATCATTAAATGAAAATATTTCTTTTACTGATGAAGGAAATTTATTTTCCGGAATTTGTAAGAAACATAAACTTTTAATCAATGATTATATTTAGGGAATATTTGTTTAAAATATCCTAAATTTTACATAAACATTTATTAAAATAGTTTTGAACCTCACAGTTAAGAAATTAAATAATTTATCATGTTCTCTGCTGTTTTCCTTATACAAAATAACGTTTATTATTACGAAACACAAACACTTTTTACGTATTTAAATTTGATCATTTATTTACGGTAACATCATTTTATTATGCTTCTTGTTATGAAACAAACAAACAAATAAATGACTCCAATTTTGAAACATACACATTTAATTAAAAAATGAACAAAATTTTACAAGGAGCCATGTATGGGTTCGCGACAATCTCTCTCGCCTGCTTCGCGTACAACGAGAGTCTCTCTGAATTAAAACAAAAAAAAAAAAAACAAAAAAACATAGGATCTTAAAATTGAAAGTGCCGATGGTGAGACATTACAGACTAAATTATTCCTTCCTTCCCCGGAGTTTTTTTCCTTTTTTTTTCTTCTCATTCTAAAGAAATCAACCTGCAAATAAAAAAAGGAAAAAACACACACAAACAACAAAGAGCAATATTTAATATTACAGATAGCCCTGATCAATCGGACTCTGGCTGAAACACAAAATTATATGGAATTATATAATATTAAATATAAAATAAAAATATATCAAAATAGCACAAAATAATTATCTAACACAACAGAATTTTCAACACTAACTAAATTTACAAATAGACACATTTTTAGTATAAAAAACATTTTTTTTATTATGTACACATGTAACAACAGTGGAAGTTTGTATTAAAAAAAACATTTTAATTTAATATCTGAGAAAAAGAAAATAATTAAGTTTGGTTATTCAGCATTCTACTGAGACTATCGGCATTCTGATGTAATTTGCCCTTTCTGTGAACAATATCAAAATTTAGGCTTTGAAGCACCAAAGCCCACCTTAAAAGTCTGAACCAAACTAAAGGGTTATGATCAGTTTCGATAATAAATTTATACTGACCATCTAAATAATATTTTAATTTAGTAACAGCAAAAATTATTGCTGCACATTCCTTTTCTATAGTGCTATAATTTTTCTCAGATTTTGAAAATTTTTTACTCAGAAATAGGATAGGGTGTTCATTTTCATTTTGATCTCTCTGAGATAAAACTACACCTATTCCTAAGTTTGAGGCATCACATTGAATGATAAATTGTTTTTGAAAGTCTGGACTGTAAAGTACAGGCTTCTTTATTAAAGTGTTCTTTAATTCTATGAATGCTTTTTCGCAGTTATTATTCCATATTACAGTTCCTTTCTTGGACTTCCCTTTTAACAGGTCGGATAAAGGCGCAGCAACTACCGAAAATTCTGGTATATACTTGCGATAGTACCCAACAAGACCTAGGAAAGCTCGTACTTCGGTTTTGCTTGAGGGACGTTCGAAATCGGTAATGGCTTTCACTTTAATATCACCTGGTGTTCTTTGACCTTGTCCTACAAAGTGTCCCAAATATTTAACACGAAGTTGAGCGAATTTGCACTTAAGGGGTTTTACAGTCAATTTCGCAAATCGAATCTTCTCCAGAACACATTTAAGATGTTGGATGTGATCAGATCAGGTAAGTGAATATATAGCTATGTCATCTAAATAAGGCACAGCAAAATGTTCGCAATTTTTTAATAAATCAGCCATTAACTTACTGAAATAGTAAGGAGCATTCTTCAAACCGAATGCCATTCTCAAAGGTTTATAAACACCAAATGTCGTCGTAAATGCAGCATATCTTTGAGCCTTAGGACTCAAAGGTATCTGCCAATAACCTCGTGTTAAGTCTAATAAAGATATGAACTTCGCTTTCGAAACGGATTCAACACGCTCTTCAATATTTGGTAATGGATAATATTGCGTCCTGGTAACCTCATTTAACCTGCGATAATCAATGCACGGACGAGGTTCTTTTCCAGGAGCTTCAACTAATATTAAAGGTGATGTGTAATCGGATTCACCTGGTTCCACCACCTTCAATTTCAACATCTTGTCTACTTCCAATTTCAGAATTTCTGTCTGTCGTGGGGACATTCGATATGGTTTAGCTATAATAGATTTATTAGATTCTAACTCGATGTCCAGTTCAGCCAGTTCTGTACAACCTGGTTCATTTGAAAAAATATCAATAAATTGAATCAAAAGTCTACTCAATTGTTTCTTCTGATCGTCCTCTAACTTTTCATTAAAACAGCTTTCAGGAAAAGTCTCTAAAAGGGTAGATGAATTAATTTCAAAACTTGGGATATCTTCTTTCTCAGAATCAATATCTTCATTATCAGAATTAGGGGTCAAAATTAAATTAACATCTTCTGGACGCTGAAAATAAGGTTTTAACATATTTACATGGTATACATGTAATTTTTCCTTATCGGGAAATTGTATTACGTAATTTGTGTCCGATAGTCGTTTTACTACTTTTCCTGGACCTATCCAATGAACAGAAAATTTGTTTGATCTAGAAGGTGCAACAACTAACACAAGATCATTTTCTTTAAATTCTCTTTTCGTAGCCTTACGGTCATACCAAAGTTTCTGTTTTTCTTTAGCCTCTGTCATATTTTTCACAGCTAATTCTTGTCATCTTTTCATTCTATTTAAAAGATTAAAAACGTAAGCAATCACACTATCTTCTTCAATGGTTTTACCAGTTAGATTTTCATATAATAGTGTTACGGGTGTTCTTAAGTTCCGACCATGGACTAATTCTGCTGGAGAATATCCAGTGCTATCATGAATGCAAGTTCTAAGAGCAAAAAGTGCCTGAGGTAAAATCTTCTCCCAATCTGTACCTTTTTCTAAGCAAAGGACTTTCAGTATTCTCTTTAAAGTTCTATGCAATCTCTCAACAGGATTGCTTTGGGGATGCTGAACGGAACTATGCACAACTTTAATGCCAAATTTTTCTAAAAATTCTGATGTCAGGACACTCATGAAAGATGTTCTTTGATCACTTTGCAACTCCCTAGGAAAACCCATGCGGCTAAATATCTGAAGAAAAGCATCAATCACAGTAGTAGAACGTATATCTGGTACTGGGATGGCATCTGGATACTTGGATGACATGCAAATGGCTGTTATAATATACCGGTTACCACAGGAAGTTATAGGTAAAGGACCACATGCATCAACGTTAATTCTTGTAAATATTTCCGGAATTACTGGAACCAGTTTCAAAGGAGCCCTTTTCTTATCTTGAGGCTTTGCTACTCGTTGACATTTGTCACAAGATTTAACAAAATTTTCAATTTCTTTAAAGCAGTTAGGCCAGTAGAAAGTTTTGCACAGCATATCTTTTGTTTTAGTTATACCTAAATGAGCTGCAGTTATCTCATGGCAGATCCCTTTTAGTTGGTTGCGAAACTTCTTGGGCACAACTAATAATCTTCTTACAGTTCCATCATTGTCCATTTTATTATAAAACAACAATTGATTTATTATAATATATTTATTGTCTTTTGAAGATTGTCGTTTAGCTTGCTCAAAGAGAGGTTTCAAATCTTCGCACACCTTTTGTTCCCGAGCAAATTCTTCTGGAGATGTTTTTATCAAATCCATCCCTTCAACTTCGGTTTCTAATGGTGGCAAAATTGTATTTTGCTCTAATTCTTCATTTTGTTTAGTTTGTAAGCAAGACCTAGAAGATTCTATTTCAGAATCAATAATCTCTTTATTCGTGCTATTTTCCTTCCGTCTTTTTTGAGCTCGAGTTTCTATAGCATTTATCATATGTATTTTCACCTCCTCATGCTTTTTAATTTCCTCAAATAAAGCGGCTGTTTTGTTTCCCAGTAAATATCTTCCTTGATCCAAAGAATCTCGAAGAACTGCTGCCTTTGTCAAAATGTGACCTAACTCACAATTTATTTCAACCTCGGCAATAGGTAAGCATACTAAAGTTTCATCAAGAGGTGTTCTTAGCCAAAACTTTTCCTTCGTGAACATATCAGGTTTCACGTATTTTCCACAAATCAAATCAAGAGTTGCTCCAGTGTCTCTTAAGATTGGCATTTGAATTCCATTAACAGTGCCGATACTAGTGTAAGGAGCCATCAACTCATTAAATGTACTTCTAGCAATTTCGCTGGATGCTACCGATTCTAAGTTCTTTTTTATTTTGTCACACTGAGGCCACAAATGACTATAAGAACCACACTCATAACATCGGAGTTGTTTTCTTTTTTCAAATTCCTTTTCATGTGAATAATTAGAATTTTTATTCTCGACTCTTTTAGGAAAATGAGATTTATGATTCCGAACTACTTCATTAAACTTAAAGGCACGGTTTTCATTTTGTTGAAGAAAACCAAAATTATTTCGAGGGAGTTTTGTAAAATCTTTCGTCTTAAAACTATCTCTTAAACTTTCATATTGATCTATTTTCTCTGCCAGATCATACGGCGAATTTATTTTAAGCCATTCCGCCAAAAAATGTTCCTTAATTTCAAGTGGCACACGACGTTTCAATTGATCTGTTACCATTAGTTCCTTAATCTGTTCAAATGTCGTTATTTCTAATTCCGTAAGCCATTCCGTAAAGTAACTATTCAATTCTTGTGCATAATTTCTCCATGATTTGTCTGACGTTTTCTGGTGTTTAAGAAACAATTGTCTTAATTTTTCGCTATTTAACTTGAATCGTTTAAGAATAATTTCCTTCACGTAATCGTAATCATCAGCCCTTTCTGGAGGTTCTCTAGCTAACATGTTAGATATCTCTGAAGGTAAGGCACTTACAAGATAAACTACCCATTCGTTTTTTGGAATATGAGCCATTTCTGCTCTACGCTCAAAATTTATTAAGTATAAACTCATCTCATCTTTCCTTTCATCGAATTTTGGCGTTATTTGCATTAATTGAATTTTTTGAGCATGTTCAGTCCTATTTGTAACTGATTCTGTGTTCGAAATTGCAGCATTTGAAGAGATTTCTAGACGTTTCATTTCTAAAATATGTTCTCTTTCTTCACGTCTAATTCTTTCTTCTTTTTCTATTTCTTCTCGCCTAATTCTTTCCTCTTTTTCTAGTATTTCTCGCCTAACTCTTTCTTCTTTTTCTTCCTGTTCCCTTTTAACTCTTTCCTCGATTACCCTATCTAATATACATTTTACTTCTTCCTCATTAAAGTTTTTACTAGTTAAAATTAATTTTTTAATATCCGGGATTTTAAAAGAATCTGGAACCATTTCCCCTAACTCTTCAGCTACTTCTACTAAATCTCCCTTTTTCCCCCGTGCTAAAAAAGCCATTTTATTTATTAACGCTTTATCTCAGAAGAGATGCAATAATGAGAGAAAAAACAGGCTACACCCACCTATATACAAAATTTCGTAAATAACTATTGAAATTATTTAACACACTCTACTAATATAAAACATATCCATAACATTTAAAAATTTAAACGAAAACAAACTATATTGTAATACAACAAATAGTGTATAAACAGCAAATCATATATTTTGAAAAGAAGAACAAGTTTAATATTAAATCTTCTACTCTCGATTTCAAGTTTTTTTTATCACCAAGCTAATGCTTGATACTCAGATAAATTGAATCATTAATCAAAAATGTATAAATTTATAAAATCAGATTCTTATACAAATACTATTATATTAAAACAGAAAATGAAATTATATTATTTTTGAATCCTTATTTAATTCAAAATATAGAACACACTACAATTCCTAACAACAATATAAATTAAAAGCTTTAACTAATCTAAACCAGAAATCAGCTTTCGATTTTAAATCAATAAACTTAATTAATTAATCATACACGACATGAAAATGATAATAACGTACGATATTTTAAACAGTAAGAAAATATCTTTTCAAATCTTTATCAATGAAAATAAACTAATATCAAATAAATCAGTTCTAAATATCAAATAAATCAGTTTGATACTTTATAAACAAAAATCAAAAACACATCAATAAATCTCACATTACTTTAAATTCAAACCTATTTGTAATCATGTACTTTCGTTTTCACATAACGAAATCAAAACACCTTTCTAAAATAAATTACTCTCATAAAATCTACTTTCAGTGAAACATTCAAAAAATTATGAATATAAGTGTACTTTCGATTTTACACATTAATCTATAACAACATAGTTATTTTAACAAATTCCTGCGTGAATTGAAATACATCAATTACATAAAAATTATGAAATGCAAATTTATAATAAGATACACTTTTCTTATAAAAATTATTACACTGTAAATTCGAATACACGAAATACAGAGATTAGCTTTTGTAATATGGAATACACCATTTACAAACTTATACACAAAATTAATTGATATAGCACGAACACTGTAAATTCGAATACACGAAATACAGAAATTAGCTTTGTAATATGGAATACACCATTTACAAACTTATAAACAAAATTAATTGATATAACAAGAAAAACTCTAAATAAGATTGGAACTAAATATTCTATAAATTTATATAACATTCCAAACTATTTATTTTCAATAGTAGCCAGAGAAAGATTGATCAAAATGGCCTACCTGTATTCCAACATTTTGGCACGTAATCCATTATAGTGCACATAATTAATTTGCATAGTGGATGCTAATGCAAAGCATTAAAAAAGCATCAAACCGCTGCCACCAAAAACATAAGTTTGTTATGAAACAAACAAACAAATAAATGACTCCAATTTTGAAACATACACATTTAATTAAAAAAATGAACAAAATTTTACAAGGAGCCATGTATGGGTTCGCGACAATCTCTCTCGCCTGCTTCGCGTACAACGAGAGTCTCTCTGAATTAAAAAAAAACAAAAAAACATAGGATCTTAAAATCGAAAGTGCCGATGGTGAGACATTACAT